>JADRCC010160722.1:0-21736 GCA_019843855.1 Hylomyscus alleni | reverse complement strand
CTGTGCTGTGTGGATCTGTGCTGTGCTGTGTGGATCTGTGCTGTGCTATGTGGATCTTTAGCCTCCCAAACTGAGAGATTCATCTTTTCTTTTTGAAAGTTAGCTTCCCTGGGACATTTTGTTATAGTAATTCAAAACTGAATACTAGAATGGTTATTAAATATAGTACCTTTCAAATGCATCTGCAACAGTGACTGTCTTTGTACACAGAATGATTGCAAGAGGTAGCCTTGCATTGTAACACAATTCTGAATTAAAAATATTAGTGGGATGGTGAACTTTAGAAGAAATATATTTATAGAATTTCTACATAAATATGCAATATATTTTTATAACTATGGAAAATATTTGAGTGGTGATATTAAATTCAAATGCTATAACTAGGATACACACAGTATCCTACAAAATACTATGTTTTCTGAATTATAATGACAATGTTTGTTTAAAAGTTTGACAAAAAGGTCTACTGAGAGCAATTTTTAACATAGTATAAATAATAGGTTCAAAAAGATAAATCTAATTCCAGAAAGTTCATAGTATATCCCCAAAATGATTAATCCTATGATATGGCAATATTCTTTTCTGTGTTATAATTGGGGACAAAATAGCAACAACACTTGGAAGGAAATGTGAAGTACATTCTGATGACGTCATCACACACATCACCTTAGGTTTCAGTATAGAGATGGCCAGTCCCCTCAGTAAAGTATCACCTTAGGTTTCAGTATAGCGGTGGCCAATCTCCTCAGTAAAGGTGCTTGCTACTGAAGGAGGGCATATTACCTTTTATTTCATGTTGGCTTGCTTCTCGTCTCCTCTCTAGTTCTTTTCTATCATAATTCAATCTTTTCAAGCACATAATTCCATACTGTAAACTTGTTCTATTTTCATAAAGGAGAAAAAATATTAAATTGGATCAGTAAGCAGGTGAAGAATGGTCCATTATTAAATATGGTCAACTCTACAATGCTTCTAGTTGGGCATATTCATCAATTTCATTCACAACTGCATCCTTTCTTTGGGAAGGATTAAACTTATAATTATCTCCAGAATAAAACTCTTACAAAAAGAAAACATTCAACTTGAATGTAAATAAATAAAATAATTAAATATTAAAAAGGAAAAATATTTGAAGTATTTAGTATTCACGGTTTGGAAAATAATCATCCATAGTTCCATATACATCCATATGTATACACATACATTTGTGTGTGTGTGTGTGTTTGTATACATACATATATATATATATATATAGTTATCAATAGTTTTGCATTTGTCTTCAACTTAGCATTTTCTACAATACACTTTAGCAAATTAATATTTTATTTCTTCATAAAGAACTCAATGTCCTTCTTTAGAGACAGAAATGAATTTATAGGACATTTTCATTTCTTGAGAAGATAAAAACCATAAAACAGGAGTGAATTAAGTAGTGAAGCAGAATCTCAAATAGGAACAAACAGCCACAACACTAGAGACAGACAAGCATGTGAGAAAGAACAAGCCAGAGTATACTGAGGCTCTGCAGAAAGGGTGCCGTGGGAGAGAAAAACTTCATAACACACAGCAGGTTAGGACACGAGAAAGGTTGGGCTCTTAGGGGACATTATGTATTGTACTACAGTACTATGGATAAATTTTCTGAGGTGTAGTGATATTGAGGCACACCTTGTAGAGTTGAAATTCAGCCTGGAAATTAAGCAGCAAATATCATCGCATCTGAAAAATCTAGGTATGCCAAAGAAAGACTTGCACTCCAGGTGTGAGATGCAATTGGGAGGAATTTCCAGAGGAGAAAGGGGTGATGGGATGATAGTTACTTGTTGTTATTGTTTTGTTTGGTCAATAATAATCATATAGTATGTAGGACATAGGGAGATGGTGAGTCCAGGAGATAGGAAATAATTAGGGCTCACAACATCAGCTATGAAAAGACCTCACAGATTTCCAGAGAGAATATAATAAGATTAGAGTTAGTAATGATACATTTGGTAATATAAGAAATAAAGCTGCAGAAGAATATGCTAGAGGAAGAAAAGGGCTTCCAAGACTAAATGCAAAGCTCACTATCATTGATTGCTCAAATGTTTAGTAATAGGTTTATATTTAGATACAAAAGAACTAGGCAGTCTATACATATACACTGGATGCATTTCTAAAGTATACATTTTACTGACAACAATATGACACAAACATCTGAAATCCCAGAAAAACGAACATGAACATATGTCTCCCTAAATGCACATATTGAAGCTTTTACTACCATAACCCAGAATGTGACTGTGTTTGTAAAGGGGACCCTTAAGAGTGAAACAACATGAAGGAAATCACCAAATATATCCCGATCTATTCTCTAAGAAGAAATAATTTGGAAAGACACAGACAGTAAGAATGTGTACTTACAAAGGTAGGCCAATGCACATACACAGGAGGATGAGAGTCCTCCAAAGCAAACAGACCTGTCCATACCTTGATCTTAGCCTCCACCACCTAAAGCAGAGACTGCCAGGCTATAGTACAGTATTTAACAAACAATATCTATTCATGATAAGCCATTTGACACCTGATAGGACATAAACAAAAAAAAAGAGAGAATTTTTCCCTTCCCACACATTTATAGCTTTTAAACAAAACACTCAAAAGTAGTTTTCCAAAGACTAATGTTCTAATAACCAAAAACATTAACAATTATGTAAAAATCAGAAGCATAACTATATACTGTATAGAAGAATTTCCTCTATTTTTTCTAGTATGTCCTTACATTACATGGTTTATGGCCACATAGCCTTATATGCTGAAACTATGAATATTCAGTTATTCTTTATAAAAAACTCTTTTCTTTTGTTCTTAAATAAATTTTCATTTCATTTTGTGTGTGAGTGTCTTCCTTGCATGCATATGTGTGCACCATGTACATGCTTGATACAGTGGTCAGAAGAGGGCATCAGATCACCTGGAACTGCACTTACTGATGGTTGTGACCCACAATATGGGTGTGGGGAATTGAATCAGGGTCCTCTGCAAGAGCAATAAGTGCTCTTAATCACTGAAAGCCATCTTTGTACCCCGTATAAAACTTTCTTAAATAAAATAAAAAATAAAAATATAATCAAGAAAAAATAAAGTTAAATATTATATCTAATTCTTTTTTTTTGGCAATGGAACAGAATTGAAGACCCAGAAATAAAACCGCACACTATGGACACTTGATCTTTGACAATGGAAAAAAGAATGCCTCTTCCATAAATGGTGCTGGTCTAACTGGCTATCTGTATGTAGAAAAATGAAAATAGATCCATATTTGTCAACTTGGACAAAGCTTAATCCAAGTGGATCAAGGATCTCAATATAAAACTAGATACATTGAATCTAATAGAAGAGCAAGTAGGAAAGAGCTTCAAACTCATTGTCACAGGGTATGGGATTTCTTGAACAGAACTCCAATGGCTCAGGCTCTAAGATCAAGTATTGATCAACAAGACCTCATGAAACTGGAAACCTTTGGTAAGGCAAAAGACTTAATAGTCAATAGGACAAATTGACATTCTACAGATTGGGAAAAATAATCTTCACTAACCTCACATCTGATAGGGGAATATATCCAAAATATATAAAGAGCTCAAGAAGCTAACGTCTAAAAGACTAACTCTTGAAAACAGTTCAGGGATATATCATAAACATAATTCTCTAACAGAACACCCTTCAGTGTTCTGCCTGAACACTTGTGGCAAGTAGATTTCACAAACCTTGGGAACAGAAACATTTTCTTTCTACTGTCCTGCTTGTTTGTTTGTGTATGTGTGTGTTTGTGTGTGTGTGTGTGTTTGTGTGTGTGTGTGTGTTTGTATCTGTGTGTGTGTTAGCTGCATAGTTTATGGCTTCATTTTTTTTATTATTTTTTGAGGAACACCTACCGATGGAAACTATCCACCATTTTTAAATGGACACGAAGATCCTTTTTTGTGAGGTGGTCTAACATTCTTGCATCAACCAAGCATTCCATAAAGTAACTTCTGTATTGAGGTAACCCCAGGCTGGGAAGCCATTCATTTCCAATCCACTCGTGGTTCATATCTCCATAAGCCAGCGTCTGTAGAAAAACCGGACACTGGAATTGTTTTATAGCAGTCAAGTTTCTTAACCAATAAAATGAGATGGTAAATGGAAGATGCCAGTGATTATTATATTTGAACTGCTATTGCTATGCTACCAAGATACTATGTATCAACAAAGAAGAGAAAATATTTAAACTACATGTATTTTATTTTCCTGAGCAGAAAAGAAACTGCACAATTTCTTAGATTATTTGTCTATAAAATAATTAACATCATTGTATATTTTAGAATAATGGGTTTTGTCTAAATACATGTCTTGTTGCTAGAAAAAAAAATATAGTTGGATGTATGGTATGGGTTTTAATACTAAAAATCCCATCTCTGTAGTGGTATAATTCTTTTACTTCTTTATTTTTAAAGTATTGTGCCATTTCTCTCTCATCAATGGTCCTATTGCCAATGCTCCTGTGTCAGAACAAAGTCTGATATGAAACAGGAATCACTGTAAACTAACTGAGAAAAATAGTGAGTGTGAAAGACAGCACACTGACACTTAAGTCAGTATTATGCTTTTGGGAAGAGTGTATATCCAGCATTCCATTAGGTCCCTGGAAGAATCCTTGACCAGAAATTTAGACTATGTATATAAAGCAGATATAATAAAAAACAAAACAAAACAAAACACTAAGACAGATAAGCTAATTCTCTTTTGTAATGTAAGAACTGTTCCTGTCACAGAATATTCAAAACAAGTAAAAAGGTCATATCAATTATCATTATGAAACCAATATTTATAAAAGGATAATTCATTTTTGAGGATGCCAATTTAAAAGATGTATATTATTATTTAAAGGATATTAATTTGAGAGACTTGTCTACTTAGTTCTTAATTGTGTTATGAATCCATAATTCTAACTATAATATGAAAATATAGAAAATAATCTGAATGGTTTTTAGTTAAGAGATTTGTGTTAGTTTCCAAATTGAGTATAACCCTGTGATATAACATGTTTAAATAAAGATTCTTATAAAGGAAACAGATTTTATTTATTTTTCTCAATTTATTTCTGAGTTTCCCAAAGTATAGAAATGCTGAAGAAAATGTATACTATTTTTTGCACACTCAGGATTATTTACTACAAATTTCCATCTCTTGTGATCAGTTTACTAATTGGGATTGATCCCATCTTACACTTGCTGTGCTAACACCTGTCACTCTCACACCCACACCAAATACTACACATGATACCCTAAAGCATATCGGACACCAAAAAAGTCTTTGCAAAATTTTCCCAGACATGCAACTTGAATGATTACATATCACAGTTACATATATTACAGAGATATTGAAGTTATAGATCCATCTTTGGAGAAAGAAAGAAAATCACCCCGTTATATACACTAATTATGAAATGATAATCATCTTAGTTGTAACAAATGATACATAAAGATGCATCTATAATATTAGGTATAGTATTGATTTAAATATAATCAGGCTCATTACTAAGGTAAGTGATTATTTCAGATATCATGACCTATAATTGTTTCCTGGTTTATATCTGAATAGTTAACTATGTCTTAAAGCATATGAGTTTCCTACCTGGGCCCAGCTTCCTTCCTCAGATTCTTTCTGGGTTAGCAGCAGGAAGTGATTAATAAAGCAGGTAAACATGAATTAATTTCAAATTCTACTAGAAGCGTAGTTTTAATATAGTGTGTTATCTTGACATAAACAGACATGCATATTATACCCATTCACTTTCCCAGATAAAAAAACACATAGTAGAGTTTTAATTAACTCTAATTTAAATATACATAAAACATATGGGAGGTTATGAGTTCTGTAAAAGTTTAAATTGGTCATTTATAGACTTATATACATTTTCTAATTTGGTACAAACTTATGATTATGTGTTTCAATATATAATGCAGAAAGGCTACAATTAGAAATTAATGAAGTGAAGAAAAGAACTGCATCTTTCTGTCAAAGTTTATGGAGACACCCACCCAACAACAGCCAAACAAGGAAACAGAAGAAAGTATGCTACCAAAAATGCAATTTGGGATGTGACTATGAGTTGATACTTTTACAGCATTCCAATCTAGATAAGCAAAAATTTAAATGAGAATTAAAGACAAAATAGTTTAAAATGAAACTGCTAGAGGTAAAGTACATGCTGTGCCCAACTCTGACCCCTTCTATTAAGAATGACTGCAAAACATCACGATTTTAAAGCTGGTGACAAGAGTCCTCAAAGTGATTCAAAACTGTGTTTGTAAAACCTAATGAAGATAATACTTCAATAATTTTTTTAATAGAAGGCTCCATGTGGGATGGGTATAGGCTAAAGACCTACATAATCATATTGAAATTGAAAATTCAATGTGAGCTGTTCTACAACTGGTTAAGATTGATTTAGTAACCATATTACTTTGACTATCCTCAGTTCTAAAAGGCATTGACTACCAGCATTTCCAGTGTTCCTAAATTTTACTAAATTATTTATTACTGTTTGTGTATAACAACACACAGACTCTTAGCATATAAAGCAATAGCAATCTAACACTGTTTGATTTTAAATTGTCAAACAAACATACTAAAGCAAATATATAAACAAAACATCACTTATCTTTGTGTATAACTACATAAATACATGCCATTTCTTTGGTTTATAGTAAATCTCTCTCTGTCTCTCTCTGTCTCTCTGTCTCTCTCTGTCTCTCTGTCTCTGTCTCTGTCTCTGTCTCTGTCTCTGTCTCTGTCTCTCTCTCTCTCTCTCTCTCTCTCTCTCTCTCTCTCTCTCTCTCTCTCCTCTCTCTCTCCCACAAAATAATTTAGTTACGGTTCAAAGTAGATTTGAAGACTGACCGTTTTTGCTGGAGCTGCCAGATTTTCCATTTCTTCATGGGTCACCCAGACATTGCCTGAAGGCTAATGAGAGCCGAAAGGGAACAAAGTCATCCGTGGAGGGGAACCGGGGTAGAGAGAAAGGAGGCACCTCTGTCAGTTAACAGCATTACACACAGCAAATTGATTTTGATCTACACATGTATCATGAGTAGCTAGCTGAAAGCCCCCTTTATTTTTATTCAGTGGACTAATTGGATAGAGACATGCTATGATACTCAGTTTTGTAATAATCCTTTGTCTATGTTTGTCTAAAGTTGCAGAGTTAAGACTTCACATTCTTTTAGAATATGACCATCAGGTTCAGTTTTGTAAAACGAGCAACTTTGTCTTCTAATATGATGTCTCATTATATATTAGATGTTTATCAAGAGCATTTATTTCACATCTATTTATTCATCAACCTCCTTGGAAATGGTGAATTGACTGTCACAGAGAAGCTATAAACCTCCAAGACTGAAAAACTGTATTAGATTTACCTAGTGGTTTTAAAAACTCAATTAATGTATCCTTTCTTGCCTTCTTGGAGAAGATAAAGGGAACCATCATTTCCAGATAGTGTTCATTTAATAAAAGTTATTTATTAGCCTCACCAGTACTGATACATTCCAAAGCATCCATTTCCTTACTCTTCAGCGCTACCTTAGTACCATCTGTTGTGGTTTGAATATGAAATGTCTTCCATGGGCTCAAGTGTTTGAAAACTCAAAGGTGACAATGTTTAGGAAGGTTGTGGAAACTTTATGAAATAGAGCCTCAATGGACAACTGAGTCACTGTAGCCAGGTCTTGAGGCTTTATGGGCAGGTTCCAATTCTGTGCTCAGTGATTCCTGACTATGAATACAGCTGGTCGGCCTCCTATCATGCCTGCTGCCACGTCTTCCTCACAATGATAGCCTGTGTCTCTGAAATTTTAAGACAAAATACATTCTTTCTTCTCTAACTTGATTTTTCAGCAACAGAAAGGTAATAAAGATGCCATTAAAATATGTTTTTCTTGTGCATGCAAGGTAAGAGCCTTGTCCATAGTCACACCCACACTATGCCAGGAAACTGAATAGATTGAAATTCTTTTTTCCACAATGAACTATTCTTTTAGGAAGTCTCTCCTTTCTTTTCTAACAAAATAATCTTTGGTACTAGCTCTCTATATACCATACAATCAATAATTTGAATCTAAATTCTATTTGTGAGCATAGGGATCATGATAATGTTCCTTCTATTGGAGACCACTTCACACCAAATTTCAAATTCTTTTTTTTCTAGTGAACTTATATGCAAAGTTCTCCAAGCCATGAAACTTCCTAGTTTCTTGTTTTCAAAGGAGCAGCAAAGGCAGTGCCAAAATATCACATGTTACTCCTGGAATTTTCTGTAATTTAGCTAATACAATGTTTAAATTTCTTCTTGAAAAACTAATAATGGATTTTGTTTTAATTTCAAATAATGATATAGAAAATAAAATAAGTACTATTTAATATAAAAGAAATCTCACAAAATTATCTATCAGTGAATCATATGTATTATTCATATAAGTATATTCAATATAATGACATGTACCAACATATTTCTATTTCAAAGATTTATATAGTAAAGATTCATAATTCTTAAAAAATCAGAGAATTTACAGAGACTATATATCATATCTATGCACAAAATTACCCTACTTAACAGCTTAAGAATTTATATTCACCCACTTATATAACAAATTTAGAATAAAAGAGCTACTCATGTCATCAAAAGTCTCATTAACATTGAACTGTGCAGCCTCTGTATTGATTCTGATTCCAAACAGTGATGATCTTACTTTTCCATGAGAGCCTTGATCAGTTTTATGTATTAATGAAGCAAAACTGTTTCACAGGTTTTCTGAAATTCTGCACCTGTCCACATGCAAAATATTCTAGGATAGGTAAGATTCTAGAAGCTAGAGTTGTGTTTTTATCTGTACTTATAAAATGAACATAATTCCAGGACAATGTGTGAAAATGTGATTGCCATACTTCCAGAAGTAGCAAGTTCAGAAGCTGCATTTCATGTGAAGGTTTCTTCTTAAAATGTGCCTTTACTGACCCTTTTGTGCATGTGTAGGAGACATAGAGTGAGCAGATGTGTTATATGCACATGTTTTCAATGTCTGTGCAAGTGGGAGCACCTGTCTATACCCACAAAAGGTATAGAAGGTGGATTCTGGGAATCTTCCTCTATCACTTCCTGTCCTTTCCTCTTGGGGCACACTCTTTTCCTGAACATGAGGCTTGAGTCTTCTTGGCAAGACTAGAAGCCAGCAAGTTCCAATGATTCTTTTCTCTCTGTCCACTTCATTGGAGGAGTTTAGATCCATGTTTAGGATGTCTGGCTCGTAATATGATTCCTTGCATCATAATTCATAACCTCATTAGTATACAGTAAGCCCACTTAACGTATTGAACCATTTCTCCTGCCTAAAGTGCTTTGATTTTGAAGAACATTTCTTGCCTTATAATAATCTAACCCAAAATGTATCTTCTATGCAGTTTTTTTTCATGTAAACAGAAGTTGATGTTTGGAGTTTTTTGTTGTTTTTGATTTTTTTTTTTCAGTATTTTACTCTGTATTCTTTCTTGGCCTGGAACACATTAGGTATTCTAGACTGACCTTAAGCTCTGTCTCCTAAGAGCTGAGATTAAATACATGTACTACCATTCCAGAATAGCTATGGTTTAAGGTCTTACTTAGTAATCAAGCCCATATCCAGCAAGTAAGTTAGTCAATCCGTTTACTTTTTTCATTCTCCCACTATAGAGAATTCAATTCTCATTCTGAATGTATGTCACTTAGAGGTCCAAGACTGGAGAGAGGAGCAGAACACGTTATCTAGGAGGCTATAATCAATCAAAGGACTCACAGATATTGAGAAGAAAGGTAAAGAACATACCAAGATTATTTTGGACAAGTATAAGGACAAACATCAAAGAATCTGTGGCTCTCTGAGAAGCTCATCACCAAAGCAGTTTATGCTCAATACCCAAATATATGTGATCCATGGAACAAAATTTAATAGCCTTCTTAGCAGCCCACATCATCTAGCAGGTGATGCTAGATGAGGTCACAAGTGCATTACTAACTACAGTGATGGAAGCTTAGATTCCTGTATCATTGCCACTTTTCAATAATTTCTCATAATAATGCCAAAATACCTTTGAATGTCAGATTCTCTATGTTTTAGAAGAACTGAAATTATATACTTCATACAGGAAAAATAGCAAAAGTTTAAATCATAACACAAGGACAGACTAGAATAAGAAGGGAAAGATATCTTATGGGCCTAGAGTTAATGAAGTACTCATTTTCAAAGTTATGGAAATACAAGTTTGACACCCAACCCTGAGGAGCTCCTTAAACTCCATTTCCCTTGGCTTGCTCCACTCTTTTAAATGGAGATAGAGAAGAATACTCACAGAGTATTAAGTGAGACTTGGGAGGAAAATTCCTAAAGGATGTTAAGAATTCTGATCCCTACCTAATTAATTCATGCTGGAAAGAGCTATGACAGAAAAATAAACATTACACTAACTTAAAGAATAACTCATGAAAGTTAACCAGGAGAAGAAATTAGTTCTCTGGCTGTCAAGATGTAATGACTCAAGGAGCTAGCCCTCAGAATGTTCTTACAACGTGTTTTGCTCAAAGTAAAATTTGTTAATATTTAGATCATGTTGAAGTACTGTTCGATTTATAAGTGAATTACAAAATAAAGTAACTTAAAATTTACAACTCTGGAACTCTGATCTTAAAGTTGTGCATGCGTGTGTGTGCATACAGGTAACCATGCTAATATGTACACATATATGTGCAAGACCAAGGTCTACCCTAGGAGCCATCCTCTATCATTTTTCCATCTTTCTCATTTTTCAGTCAATCAAACCCACAGCTCACTTATATGGACTACTTTCTTCTCTACCTCATGTAATAGTTTGAATAAAATTATATAGGTAAGTTTTGTCTTGTAAATAAAATTACACTTGAACTATAACTGGGTAAATGGTCTTATGAAGATGGAGTATGAGGAAGAAAATAAATGTAGTAGATTAAATTTGAAAGAGGCACAGCTTTACTTGCCTTACGCATTTTGTATCAGTATAATGCCTGATACATACGATCCCTATGACTAAAGGACCTTAATTCATTAGTAAAAAGACAGCCATCCCTTTAATTCAATGGAAACACTGAAAACATTCTGAAAAGCTCAGATAACTGCTAGAAAACCTACTATACCATTATGTTTACTTGTAATTTAAAAGGCTTAAATATAAGCAAGATGATAACCAGATGCTAAGGCAAGAGGAATGGCAACACAATTTGATGATTAAGGTGTTAAGAAAGTTCTCCATTTATAATCATTGATATGGACATAAACACATTTTATGCAACCATATATGTCCACGCACAATTTTTTTGGAATGCAAAAATTTTTTACATAATGGAATTACTAAATTAATTATTTTTTACTTAATTGTAATGATTTTGTATTTAAATAGTAGTAGTGTTATTTATAAAAATTTTGTATAATTTTTATAAAGAAGACATGCAACAATTAAATTTCTATTTTAATACTTGAATATGTTTATGCTGTTACATTTTTGAAAGATTACAAAGCAATAGTACTATAATAAAACTCCAATACATCTTTATTAAAAATGTGATGAGCTCTACTCCTGCTTCTCTCCCTTGCCTCTTACCCCTTTGTTCCCCCTCTCTTCCCATTCCCTTTCCCCCATCTCTCCATGTGGTCATGGCCGGCCCCTACTTCTCTACTTTCTCCTCCTCTACCTTTCTCTGCCTCTGCTACCCTTTTAACTCCCCTCCCCATGCCCTAAATAAACTCTATATCATACTAAAAAAAAAGATGATGAAAATACTTTTTCTACAGTAAGTTTTGTAATTTAAGATGGTGATTTTTTCCTATTCTTGCTTCTGTCTCACATGTTGGAATTAAGCAATTTCACATTGAACTGACCATTCAACAAACCTTCCTTCCTTAGTCTTATTTTGTGAACTCAGAGTCATACATAGTTTATGTCCTCTGTATAACTGGGAAGAATGTTTGACAAAATGACTGTACTGTGTATTTGTGTGTGTGTGCATGCATGCACACACCCAAAGACAGATGTGCAAATAGAGACCAGAATTAGGCTTTAGGTATCTTCCTTGTTGGTATCCCACTTCATTGAGGCATCTTCTCTTGTTGAACTAGGAAGTTAGAGGTTTAACTAGTCTCCCTCTCCCACTTCGAATCTCAGCTTCCCTGTACCAGGCTTACAAGCAAGTCAACAAACTCACCCAGTTTTTGACCTGGGTCTGAGTATTGGAATTGCTATCCTAAAGCTCACTTGGCAAGAACTTTACCCATTCAAACATTACTCAGACCTGCTATGATTATTCTTTAGATGAATACTTAGAAGAATTACTATAGAATCAATAATAATTTAAGACCTGCATCAAGCATTGACATTACTATTGTTTAGTCTACTCAAAAGATGAGTCAAGAAAGGGAATGAGTTTTAAAAGACCCACAAAGGTACACGAAAGTCAATGCATGGTAGAAAACAAAGCTAGATTTTAGGTTATTTAATAGAAAGTTTTTCAGAGATGCTACATACATAGGTTAATAATGGAAAGGCATGTTGAAGAGGTTTTATGAGCCTGCAGGTGAAAAGAATGTTTTAGGAACAACAACAACAACAACCACAACCTTTTGAAGTCAACTCTCAGGTAACTTCGGAGTATTGTAAGAATTCTCCATTTTGCCTGCTTCTTAAACTTCATGTCCTTTAATCTTTGATCAATAATTTAACTTGCTTCTATGTAAACACTTTTTGGGAAGGGTTAAATGTGCTTTAAAAACATTTTCTGCTAAGAAAGGTTTTTGTGTTTGCAACTAAAGGAAATGAAATAGTTTACCTCATCTTTTAAAACTGGAAGTCAGAAGTTTTTTTTGCAGGATTTGAGTTTACAAAATGTTTCTTTCTTGTGTTAACTTGGGGAAATGACCACTCTGTAAACCAGTTGGAATGCTTACTTTTGTCAACTGTAAATACCCAGGAAAGTCTTCGGATCTGAATTTGACTTACAGTAATAACCATCTTAATGACCTCTGATTTTACTATTAGTGTATTCTAAATTACTTTTTCTCTGGAATACATTAGCAGAGTACATTCTTATCTATTTGAAATAAAACTGTAAGTAGAAATCACACACAAACACACATGTATATATTTCTTACACTGTACTGAAGTAACTTATATACAATTGTATAAGAAATATACAGCTCTTTGAAATCTTAAAATGAGTTTCTGGCTTTAGAATCTAGTACACTAGGGGTGGGGTAAAGGTGGTGTAAATATGATAGACTCGCATCAAATTCTTTAGGATTACATACTGCTGTCTTATAAAGACAATGAAGTCAGTTCTGTGTTTGAAAGCTGCAATAAGGCAATATCACTTTTCTCCACTGATTTTATTTTACTCTCTCACATGTTGTTATATTGTTTAAGATGTAGGATGGAAAAATCTATTTCACACTAGAGATCATACATTTATGAGTAAAAAAATTAATAGTGCAATAAAACATCATTTGAGACTATTTCTCGATGACTATCATTATGAATGTGTTTTTTTAGTAATATTCTTTTTTAATGCTATGTTATGGATACAATCATAAAAGGGATTTATAAATGTGAAGCATATCTTGAAGAGGAGGAATCCAGTTTGTATTTATAAAGCAAATCATATACAATTGTTTTAAGCATGAAATTTTCCTATCAGTAATAAATTAAGCAATGCCCCTTCAGAAACCAGTGATGCTGTAAGCTAGTCCCAAGAAGATGCTGGATTAAAAAAAAAAAGGAGATTCTGAGAAACAACCTTTGAGATCTTTTACCTAGGGAGGAAAATCTAAATGCTAGCACCAAATTCTGTCTTGGTTGCAGCTTTCAAGTCTGATAGGAATCGGAGCTCCTCAATTGAAGACTGATGAAAAGTAACAGCGAGGTTAATGAGGAGCTAGTCGCTTCTCTTTATAATAACTCATCCTGACACTGAACTGCACATTGCCACAGTTTGCTCTGTGGGGTTAGGCCGCTGTGTGGTCAGTATCAGGGGAAGGAGGGGCACCCATTGACTCACAGTACGCGATGTCGGAGGAGCTGAAGGGCTGGTGAGGGAAACCATCTCCTGGATCGCTAGTCTGAGCTTTAAGCGGTGCAGAGGGTTGCTGATTCCAATCTCCCTTTGGATTTCCGTGTCCGATAAAGCTGACATGATGGCACCACTTTTCACATTGGCTCTGCATGCTGCCACGTACCAAGCAGGCATTCCCAGCCAGAGCTGTTGTATTGGAAAACAAAGAAGACAGAGGTTAGAATAACCGTGGTGTTTGTTTGTGATGGTTGAATCTTCGTTACAACTTAATTGGGTATCAGAATCACCTATGAAACACCCTCTGGAAATGTCCGTGGTGAAATTTCCAGAAATGTAAAACTGAGCAAAAAGTAATTAATAATAATAATTAATAATAATAATAATAATAATGATAATAACAATAACAATAACAATAATGCAGAATGTTGGTATATAAATCCAATGATGGGAATTTGAGAATGAGTAAAAAACAGAAGGCAAGATGAACACCAGCATTCTCTTTTTCTGCTTCTTCACTGATGGTGCTTTGGATCACCTGACTCATAGCCCTACCTTTATACTTATGCCCCTTCTTGCCACCCATCTGTCTTCTATTCCATAAGCTACTTGTGTCATCAAAAGCTGAGCCAAAATAAACCCTTCCTTCCTTTAGTTGCTTTTGTTACTTATTTTTTTTCATACCAACCAGAAAACTAATACATCATTCAGTGTCTTTTGCATCCTCCAGGTATTCAAGGTTATCTTGCATATATAAATTAATTTGCTGTCTACAACTCCAAGAGATAAATTTTATTATTTTTGACTAGAGAGCTAGATACATAAAGACACTGAGTATATGTTCCAAACAACAGTCAGGTAGGAATTCATGTGAAATTGAAACATTATGGTTTTAGTGCTAAACTGGACAGGCATCAAATTTCTCCTACATATAATGAAAAGAACAGCTATCTATAAATTCCACTGGGTAAGTGGCTTGAACTATCTGTAATGATTACATTATAATTCTGCTTTTAAATTCTGAGTGTAGAGACAGTTTGTCTGTTATGGATTGAGATAGGGTCCATTATTGCTAGCCTTGTGATTTTGATCAAAGCATAAACCTTAGCTAAATCAAGTTTTCTACTTAAGTACTTACACCTGACCCATAAAACTAGTGAGATAATATATCCATTTAAGACGATACTTTATTATGCAGGAATAGATAACTAATATAGATATACTTTCTATATACCTACAAAATAATAAGTCTATAATGGGCAAGAGACAATGAACAGAATTCCAACTCTGAATCAATGTGGTTTGGGTTGTGGCTAAAATCAAATACAGGATATAAAGATGTAATATAGGAATTGTATAATCCATGCTGAGTTCCAGAAGAGAAGACACATAGGATTAGCCTTATATTGACAAGGACACTTGAGGAGACACATGATCAGCCACCTTTCTTGGTTCATAAACTCAAACTATTCAAGATAACTCAGTATCCATACCTTCACTGTTGCCTAATGATTCCATGGATGTCTTCTAAGATGCTTAAATTTCCACTTTGGTTAATATTATACAGTATTGTCTATTAACTTTCACATGTGTCATCTGTGATGAGACATTATAGAGTTTTGATGTACATAATTTATGTGGAAAGCTGTAGGCTCCCTTCCAATCTACATTCTTTATAGACTGTACACACAAGGATGAGGGAAAGAGCCTAAGAGTTATGGAGCCCATTCTCGGGCTCAGCATGACTGTTCTCCTTGCTTATTCCATTTGTCATTTGAGTCACATTAGAAAATGAAGTTGAGCAATTTCTGCACCCAGGATAGGCTTAATTAGCTCTGGCTCCACTGGCTGTCATTTTCTAGCACCTTAGTGTCAGTAAATCTGTTTTATTTTTTTCTGAAGGATTTGCTCATCCCTTACTAAAATAGCAACCAAATCTTTGTCAAAACTTAGCTCATTTTGTTGGAATAGTATCTGCACAAGAAATAACCTTGTTGAGGTGAGATTTCTTAAACCATTTGTCGAGTAGTAACTTCAGTAATTAATTGCTCTTAATGAATATAACAAAAGGAAAACAGATTTATTTCAGTCAGTCCAAAAAGAAAATCTAAAAAGCATATTTTTATATCTACCTATCAAAGAGAACAGTTTTAAAGCAAAATAAGCCTTAGTTTTCCTTCACTGGCTATTTACTTAGCTCTAAATTTAATATAATAATAACAATAAATTATTTTATAACTTATATTTTATAAACCCAGATTATTTCAATGTATGCTATTTATTAGAGGCTGGATAAACCTCAATGGAGTCTTTTGACATCAAGTATACTAGGGGGCTGTGAATGGAGAACTGAATTTAAATGTCAAGCAATACTACTGGTGTGCTACATGGAGTCAACCTGGGGTCTAACATGCTTTCCTCACTGTCAGAATGCTGTCCTCCACTCAGGTCAATTATTGCCCTATTATCTATAAAAATGTATTGTAGAAGAAACACAAAGTGTTGTTCTTGTTATATCACGTTAAATTTAATTAATTGCTTAACAAATCTAATAATCATAAAGCAACCTGAATGCTCAAGTGATTTAGACAAAGGATGATACATAGTTTTCTGCTTATTCTTAGATGTCTAAGCTTAGGAAATATATAGCCATTTTAGGAATAAATTATACTCTAAGGAAGACCATATTAGACAGTTCATTAGCATTTATTTCAGCGTGAATGGAAGTGTCCGTTTGTTTGTTTCTCACTGATGAGAGGCGATGGACGGGTGCTGATATTTCCTCAAAGCCACCAAAACATGTCAGTAATTATTTCTTCTCCTATTCTAGTACAAATTAAGAAGACCGGATGTGGGCATACTTCTTTTTGCACCAGTGCATACCTTCTTCTGTTCCAACACAAAAATAATCAGTCCTATCTCACTGCTGACAAGTCTGTAGACTTCCCTTTATGGGAAGTTGTAGGATACTGAAGCCATGGTTTCAGAAATCAGTCTTTACCTGTCGCTAAACAACCAGAGTACTAATGATTGACTTAATTTTTGCTTACCTCCAGCCAGGCAACAACAGTGGGTCCATCCCACTGAGCAAAAGGTAATCCTTTTCTACGAGCTTCTTCAAGAAGTTCATGCCTGAAGTACAGCAAAGATCAGTTGTTAGGTAATATGGAAAACATGCCTGTGGTTTTGAAACCACAGTAAGCCCTTGCAAGTGTTTAATGAGGGGGAGAATGGCTGAATTCCTTCTTGCTTTGAGTCATATGGAAATTCCCTTTTGATTTCACTGAGTGAAACATTAATATTTAAAAATAAATTTCTCCAACATCGATTCATAAAGATTTGAACACCGCTAATCAACTAAGCTGAAGAGAATTATCAGCCAATATCATTTTGTTTTATCTGGAGTATAGGTCACATATTCATATGTAATCATGCATTCTAAGATCTAAATCTAACTCTTCTATCTGTTTTTCTCCATTCCTTACTCTCATAGTTGCGGAGGCAAAGCTTGTATGTTGAGACATACCACCCATGGTGGTTTTAGTCAGTTTTCATGATGTTTACATTAAACATGACCTCTGAGACAACATTCTATTATAGAAGTCAGCTCCTTCTCTCGATCATTTTGAAGTTCTGAACAAAAGCTAATGAATTGGATCCTTTGCCTATATAAAATCTCCATCTCAAGCTTTTGCTGATGCATATTTTAAGTACAACATATATTGCTTTAAAAAAGGATAAAGTGAATAGCAGTGAAGGTTATGCCAAGCCAAGAAGAAATCTAGGATCTCTGGAATTGGGGTACACAGAAGACAAGGCATGCTCTTAAGGCAAAAACAAAACACTACAAAACAACCCTTGCCATCTATGGTCTACAGTTTAAGTCTTCTAAATGAGTGAATTGTGGTGAAATCTTGGGGAGCCCCCAAGTTCCCACACTTGATTCTGCAGCTATTTGCTTACCCACTCTCTGATCTCGATTTCTCAAGGAGAGCTGAAATCCCAGGCCACACTTGAGTACTACACCAATATAAATTGATTTCCTTCACTAGGAAGCAATGCAAAGTGTATAATTCACCAGAGATTTTAATTCATAATTACTACTATTTACTAATGAAAGGCTAATACATTAGTGAAAGTAAATGATCCTTTCTGATAACTATAACCTTTACATATACATGAATCATCGCCCCCCTAAGAATTTAGGATTGATATCAATGTTCAAAATCAGCTTAAGATAATTTACAACTGAAATAGTACAATTTATTTGTATGTAATCTCAACCTACTATATCCATCTGGGGACATAATGAGAAGTATATTCTCTGTACCTCCTCATGCATTCTTAGGTATGCAAAAATAAAAATGTAGTACAGTAATTGTTTTATTTTTAATGTATGTCTTTCATGTTAACAAATATATCATGGATTTCATGTATAAACTCTCCCCCCAAAAAGCATGTGTCTATTTCCAATTACTAATAGTTACTTAGTACTGAAGATTCATATATTAAAATATGTGAGAGAATGCCTTTAGGCACAAGATATATTGTGCTTTTCAATAGACATTTTAAAAAAAATACATGGAGACCTAGTAAGAGATAAAGAAAAAGCTGAAGGTATTAGTAACTTAAAAGACAAATAAGTTAACTGCTGTTTGAGCCCAGGAGACAGCAAAGGCAAGTTCTGTATAGAAATGATTCTTCAGTTGGAAATGTATTTGGAGACATGGACACTCTGTGTCTACAGTGGAAAGCACGAGCAGTTTTAAATGTAGCCTTCTGTCCCATCATCTAATTCCCTTGGGCTTCCCAGTGACACCCTGCTGAAAGTCTGTTTCCAGCAAGTTAGTCTCACTGTGACAGATGTATTTATAGAAGTGTGGCGAGGTATCAACCGTCCCATGTTGTGCACATGCTTCAAGCTGAGACTTGTGCTCAGTGAGGTAAGTAGAAATATGGATGTGGTTTGCAAGAGAATCCTTGTTAGACACAGAAAATGCACGGAAGCTTCCATATATACAATGCACAGAAAACTGCTTAAACTTTTGGACCCACATTCTGACTAACACTTTTGCTTATTAATGACTGCAAATGCCGAACTGAATGCCAGACACAATTTATATTTTAGTGAGTCTTCATCTAATTGTGTTCCATATGCTTTAATTTTCCTTATGTGTATTTTGATATTTTCTTTTAGTACAAGGACCATGTGTAGATTTTATGTCTGAAGAGTACAAACATTATTGCGTCTTGTCTCCCTTTGACTATTTCTTTTCTCTTAGAGTAGTAGTGGTTCTAGTTGAGTTCAAGACTTTGATCTGATTTGAGGTCATTGATAAAACTCTAGTTATGATGCTACCTATGTGCTGAGAAGTTCTATTCTCTTTATGAATAGAAAACATGGTATGATTGTATTGAGATGTACAAAACAATCTGGTCCCTAAGAACATTCTTGCTTTTACTTGAATCACTTTCATGACAAATCTTCAGCAGGATAACTCAAAGAAGGAGGCAAAGGTGCCAAATCTGCCCCAGATATCCAGTTGCTATGGCTGAATCCAAAGCAATGACTTTAATGTCATGAATTTGAGGCTATAAAAGTGACTGACTTGGTTTTACCTGGACTTACACAATGGGAGAATAACGCCACACTATCAGATTAACACAAGGGTTGCATGAGTTATATGTAACTACCTGAACATAGTGACTTGTGAGAAAATCAGTGCTGGAGAAGTAACATGGGCAGTGATAAATGTGATGATCTGTTGACAAATAGTAAAGTGACTCAATGGACACATGGAAGATTAAGTACTCTTATGAGAAATTTCTTTTCAGTGCCAGAAAAATAGTGAATGCCTGAACTCTTCAAAAATACAAATACACAAATCAGTTTATCTATTACAAAAATGCAATATTTTTGTATTTGTGTACGATATTTGTTTATCTTCACAAAAAGCATTTGAGAGTTAGAAAGATCATCAGTTTATCAGCTCTCCCTGGCTTCTCCCTGGTTACATAATGAGTTTGTCTCAAGAAATCAGTGGCTCAGATTATAATTCAGTGGTAGAAAACTTGTCTTGCATGTACAAGGTTCTGGTGTGAATTTTTAGAACCAAAATAAAACAAAATACAAGCAGAATGGAAGCAAACAACATTGAAGATGCCTTAACAACTCACAGTTATATATTCCAGAGTGCTTTCTCCCCATAACTGGAATTAAGCCTTTTAAAAAGCAGATCTCAGTTCCAGAGTGAGTGTATGACCATTTCATCCAGAAATACTTCATTTTGCAAACTGCTCCCTTTGTACTTAGGGCTAAAAATCATTTTTTGTTTTCCTTTCCTTTCTATAGAATTCAGTGTTTAGTCATTCTTTCCCTGAGGATCCCTTGTACATCATTGCAGATATGAGCATGAATCTTAGTTCCCAGATTTAGAGTTGACTTTCAAGTACATTGATTGATCTTTCTTTCCAGGAAGGTAGCATGCACAAACTTGTCATTATCTGTGTGAAAACTCAAAAAAAAAAAAAAAAAGGCAGTGGACAAATACAGCATGAGCTTGTTTTGAAGGCATAAAACTCCCAAGTCACTCTGTAATTTTAAAAATTGGGTTGTCATCTGCAGTAAGGAATGTGCTTATATCCTTTAAGGTCCTGGGACTCTTGCTATCCATGACAGATTTCTGTAATGGGATGTGACATGTTAATAAGGCCTAAACTGTGGTGAGCAGACAAGGATGTTGAATTTGCATATCATTATATAGAGAGGCAGAAGGAAGCCTATGCAGCCTAAGTCTGATCTTTAAACAGGAATACAGGCTGGACACCCTGCAAATTATTATATATAAACTTTCCTAATAAATAGAACAAGAGCTGAGACCAGGAAGATGGACACGTCTGCTCTTCCCAGACACCTTAAATTCCCAGCAACAATTCTCAAGCTCCTGAAAACCTCTGGCCACTACCCACACATGCACTCATGTATATATAGCCCCTTGGCCAAAACATAATAAAAAAAGATCTAAAGAAAAATAAGATCAAGAATATCTGTAATATTTAAATAAAAACCAGGACCCTTACCATTCAGGATTTCTAACTCCTCGTCTAAATAATGGGCAATGATAAATTTTTAACTGTTTATTTTGTTGTTGCTAAGGAACTATTTCCAGATTGAAACATCATCATTCTCTCTTTAAATCACTTCAGCTATGACAGTTGTGGACAATTTGGGCATATATCAAAGGGATTCTAACCTCTTTTCTGACATTTTTGAGCTACACCTTTACTGTCCTGGACAACAAACATGCCTCCTTGCCTCAGGTCATGAGGATAGTGAACAATGTACCTGCACTCTCTCTTCCCTTTCTTCCCGTTCCTTACTTCCCCTTACTTCTTTCTTTCCCTCCCCTCCACCCATCCTCATCTCTTATTTTATTTTGTTATTTCAATTGACTTTATTTTTTTTTATGCGGGAGAACATGGTCCTCATGGTATCACATAGAAATAAATACATAGTCCTAATCTTTTTTCTCCGTGTTGTCAAGGCTGTGTGTGTGTGTGTGTGTGTGTGTGTGTGTGTGTGTGTGTGTGTGT
>JADRCC010160720.1:0-14026 GCA_019843855.1 Hylomyscus alleni | reverse complement strand
AAAAAAAAAAAAAAAAAAAAAAAAAAAAAAAAAAAAAAAAAAAAAAGCTATAATGGATACTTCAGATTTGTGTACTTTTGTATATATATTATCTTTAAAAAAAAAAACCTAATGCATATCAAACTCGATCTGATTATATACGGAGTATTTAAAGAGGCTAGGCACTGCCTGAGACTGTGCAATAGTCTTTGGGAAGTGGCTGAGTGGAAGAACCCAGGTGGGGGAAAGAAGGGCAGATGCATGCTAGCAGAAGCTTTCTAAAATGGTCTAAAGCCTCTAACCTGGCAACGTCTAGAGAAGCACACTGATTTAAAAACTATCGTATTTTCAATCTTCTGTCTGAAATGTTCATAGTATTGCAAAAGTCGAAAGCACAAGACCACTGAAAAGCATTCTAAAGTTAAACGTCTTGCTCCATTATGCTGTCAATAGAATTACAAAAGAATCAATGTAATTGAAAAATTGAAAACCTACGTAAAGTGTGTCCTTCTGGCTAGCTCTTGTCAAACAGAGGTTAGTAATTGCTTAAGGGAATGTGTGGTCCGTTGTTGTTGCTTGCTGGTTGGCTGTTTTATTTTTTTGTTTGTTCATTTTTTTTATATATAACCATATATGGTTTGAATTTAGTAACATTTCTTGATCTCATTGTACCTTTTGCTTTAAGGCATAAAGGCCTAAGAGTACTTACTGGCTGGCCTTATAGTCTCACTCTCCCACATGCTAGGATTATAGGCATGTGCCCTCTTGCCTGCTTCGAAGGCCAATATTGTCACCTGGACAGAATCTAGAATCTCCTAGGAGACAAACCTCAGAGAGAATCTGTAAGAGAATTTCCAGGTTGGGTTAATCCAGGTGAAAAATCCCACTCTAAAATGTGGGTGACACTATCTCACAGGCTGGAGTTATGACTTCGATCAAGAGGGGCCTATGAGGCTGCCGGAGAAATGGCTCAGCAATTAAGATCATTGGCTGCTTTTCCAAAGGACCCGAGTTCGAATCCCAGCACCCACATGACTGTTCACAACTGTCTGTGATTCCAGTTCCAGGGGAGTTTTACATCCTCTGACACAGACATACATGGAGGCAGAGGACCAATGTAAATTTTTAAAAAATTAAAAAAAAAAAAGTAGAGAGAATGAGCTCATCTCTCTCTGCTCCTGTCTGCAGACGTGATGTGTTCAGTAGACTCATGTTCCTACCACTGTGCCTTTCCATCATGACGGACTGACTTTACCCTCATACTGTGAGACAAATAAACCCTTTCTCCTTTAAGTCGGCCATTTGGTCACAGCAAGAAGAAAAGTATGGATGTGCCTGGCTCGTTCTGTCTTTCTGGTAAGAGATTTAACATATCCTCCATATACCTATAAGCACGAAGTTTACCCACTTGACCTGACACTTCTGTGATTTTTAGTATAGTCATTGAGGTATGCAACCATCAGAAGAAACAAGTTTAGAATGATTTCATCACCCCCTCCCCAAAGAAGTCTATCCCATTTACATCCGTCCCCCGCCCCTCTGACTACCAGCCACATTCTCTCTGTGTGGGCACAAGCTAGAGTTGTCTGAGAAGAGAAAATCTTAATTAAGAAAATGCCTCCATCAGAGTGGCCTGTGAGTAAGCCTGGGAGGTATTTTCTTCATTGTTGATTAGTGTGGAAGGGCCCAACGTGGGCTCTGTCATGCCTGAGCAGATGATCCTGAGGTATGGGAAAGCAAACTAAGGAAACCAACAGAAACAAGCCAGGAAGCAGCACTCTCCTGGGTTCTCTGCTTCAGGTTCCTTCAGGTTTACAGCTCTTGCTGTAAGCTATAAAATGAAACAGACTCTTGCCTCTCCCTGTTGCTTTCTGTCACGTTTATCGAAGGAATAGAAACCCCAACTCACACACCCTCCCCAGATCTAGGAGAGTACTTAATCCACTTCCTGTCTACACAGATTTACCTGGCTTATTGCACATTGTTTTTTTGGAGGAACATTAATAACAATGTTACCTTGTATTATTGTATCAATGTGACAGATCTTGTGTATCCATTTGTTCATTGATGGGCTTTTCAGGGTGTTTTCACTTTTTGGTTATTCTCAGTAATACGGTGAAGGTTTGTATATGACTTTTCCTGTGGATGTCAATTTTCTGATCTCTGGGTATGTATCTAGGAGTGAAACTGAAGGCTCTTAGGGAAACTCTGTGTGCGAAAAGCCACTTAAAGACTATCAGACTCCTACCCAAAGTGGTTGAGTCATTTATATTCTCAGAATACCCAAGGGTTTCGATTTCATCACCTACATACAGATTGTTATCTATTGCTCTTAGTGAGCCTCCCTAGCTAGCTTCGTTATGTTTGGGGGTATTTTGCCTACAATATCCAATGAGCATTAGCAAGTATTGAGTTTTTATATATAAAACTAGACAAAGAATATATAAAAATCACAAAGGAACCATGTATGTTTCAAGACAGACTACCACGAACTCTGAGGCCATTATCAGTCACTTCTGACTGAATCACATCACCACAGATTCAAGCAGTCAGAGCTCAAGAAAGCCTTCCTCTTTGAAAAGGCACATACATGCTGGAAGCTGTGTTGTATACTAATGAGAGATCGGTAATTAAAATCTGCCAGGAACTGAAAAAAAATGACTTTATCATCAGCACAGATTAGCAACAATTATTTCGGGGCTATTTTTGGAATGTGAAAAAGAGTGGAATTCCCCAACTTGGGGGGTTAATAAGAAAATAAAAGTTATACACAACACAGTGATGTTAATGAGCAGGAGAGATGTCACAAGAGGAAAACACTGAATTGGTTTTAAACAATTATTATATTGGCTTTGAGCTTTTTTTTTTCGGATGTAGTCTCAGTATTCAGTGAAAGTCAGGATGTCCTCAGTCTCCCAGCTTTCCTACCTACCACTGCTGAGAGTCCAGGTGTGTATCACTATGTCCTGTTACCAGGAACACTCTATATTTTTGTTTGTTTAGAATAAATAATTCATAGAAAAACTTTTAATTATTTTAATACCCAAAGAGCCCACAAGCCAATATGCTAACACAGTGCAATAAAAATGAATAAAACATGAATGACTTATTTATATTTCATTATTTATAACCTATGATTACAATTCTCATGTGTAATTACAGTAATGCACATTAAAACAATGATTTATTATAATGTTTTGCTTATAAAAAAGACAAAGAAATGTTTGATAACTTTTTTTATTGACTCCTCTTTACTACCACATTTTTTTTTTGCATGTAATCACCAGAGATGAAGATGTCTGGGTTTTTACTCTGTAATGTTTCCAAGACTGTGTCCATTACATGAAAACAAAAAAGGGAAGTTTTGGCAGAACAGGAGAAGTGGTGTACACTTGATGATCGGGTCAACTTAAATATTGTGCATGGCATATAGCCTAGTCTATGCTCTCACTGTCTCTATGGCTTGGGCTTCATTGGTCTTCCACTGCTCAGCTACATCATTTGCTAATGGATGGTCTAGATTAGGAGCACTTAACAAAGCAGGACTGTGCGGACCTGCAGTGCTGGGGACCTCTTATCTTTCAAAATAGCTAAACGTATTCTTCCCAACTTGTCTACATTAGGATGATAAATTTTGGTCATGAAACGTACTTTAGGTGCTGCCATTGGGTATTCTTCTGGAAGGAAGAGTTCAAGTTTAAAAGTCCCTCCCTCAAAGGAGGAATCCTGGGGGCCAGCAATGACCACATGAAAATAACGGGCGTTGCTCTCATCTGCTTCTGCTCTAATGCTAGGAACTGGTCAAACTCAGGCCATCAAACGCTGCCAGCAAACGCTGGGTTTCCTTGATGATCCTGCAGGGCAGCCCGGCCATCTTGTCAGATCCCAAGTTTGACCTCTGCTCTTGTCTCCCGACAAGTACATCTTAATGTCGACATAGAACTTCACAGTTTCCAAATTGCAGAAAGTAAAGTTTGTTGTAAGGAGTTGAAGTTGGGACTGGGGCTGTAGCTCAGTTAGTATGGTGTTTGCCTAGCATACACAGAGCTCTAGGTTCAATTCACAGTACCATGTAAACCAGTGTGATGACAAACACAAATACAATCTCAACACTAGGCAGGTAGACACAGAATCAAGTATTCTAGGTCATCCTCATGCCTCCTCCTACATAGTGAGCTTAGGGCCAGCCTGGGATCCTCATGTACCTTTCTACACCGTGAGCTTGAGGCCAGTCTGGGATGTTTTAATACATACTACAACTAGAGATTGCTAATTTTTCATCTTTCAGATGTCTACTTTGACTAGTCTTTCCATTTGAATTTTACAGTCAGTCCAGATTTTCACAGACTGTGAATAAAAGAGAATCTTTTTGTTTCTCCTATAAAAAAACGTGGCTAACTTATAGAAAGGGGGAATTGCTGGTCCCTGAGGTGGTTCAGTGGGTAAAAAACAATTGCAGTAAGAACTGATGGCCTGAGTTTGACCCGCATAACTCATGTAGAAGGAGAGACCTGGCTTCTGAAAACTGTATTCTGATGTCCACACAGTGTTAGGGCATGTGAGCACCTGCACACACGTACACACACACACAAACGCACACACAGGCACATAGGCATGCACACATACAAACACACACACAGGCATGCACATATGCACATGATAAAATTATTAAAGAAGAAGGAATTGTAAGTCATATTAAATGTGAAAAGTAATTTCATTTTTATAGAAATGTCAGCATGACCAATTTCATTCTCTTGGATTAAGGTAGACTGATAAATGGATGCTCACCAAATATAGCACATAAGTAGACAAAGTAACATAACTGATTAGAAATAAATTCCAATACGTGTAACAATATAGTTTAATTAAAGATGGGCTCTCAAATCACAAACAGACATCTGCAAACAGTTAAACTTTGATTTGTAACTCAAACATTAAATCGGGATAAGGTACAATGGATCTGAAAAGGTCAGCTAAGGAACTTTGGGAAGGTCATGGAACACTTTCCCCTCTGGAAGGGAAAGGCTAATTAACATTCCTCAGACCACAGGGTGAGAACCGACCTGCAGGTGGGGAACCATTCCGCAGGATGGACGGTTACCCACCTTCAGACAAGGGAAGTCCTTGCCACCTCATTCCCTGAAGACCAATCAGTTTAAAAAGTCACACTGTTCTATCAATCACATTGTGCCTAATGGCTGCTGCCCGGCAAACTGTATAAAAGCTCACTGAACAAGTTGTTCGTGGTCACTGCCTTTCCTTCAGGTCTGGGACGACCCCAGTGCACTGGAACAATAAAAATCCTCTTGCTTTTTAAATCGATCCAGGCTCCACGTGGTTCACTCAGAGGTTCTCTGGTAAGCTAAGGCTCAACTGAGTCTTACAGATCTGTAACACAGGACTCTCCTCTGAGCCAATCTGTCATCATCTTAGAGCTTGGCCTAGTGACTACTTACTTTCCTCCTAGAAGGAGACAATGGGGAAGGACATTGGACTCCAAGTGTCTAGCTGCCTCTCCCACACAGTTGTCTATATAGACTTATATTTCTGAATACTTAGTCCTCATTTGATGGGTTTCTTGGGAAGGATTAGGAGGTGTGGTCTTGTTGCAGGAGGTGGTGACTGGGGATGGGCTTGGAGATTTCAAACCTCATTCGAAACTCGCCCAATGCACTCATTCTACTATAAGTTGTGTTGGTCAGTGATTTTGTCACAGCAATAGAAAAGTAAGTTAGTCAGGGTTCCCAGTGTACCTTGGTTTGTGATGGAGACCTTAAGAAGAGGGGTAGATATTGTTTCCTCTCTCCAAGGGAAGAAATTTTAGAAACAATTTAAAAAAATTAGCACATACACACAAACAAACCAACAATCAAACAAACAAAGAAAAAAAAAAACCCAAGAAATCAATGCAAAAGAGGATAGCACAAAAGTGATAGCAGAGAAAGACAATGGTGCTTTTTGGCAAAGGTATGGTAAACAAATGAAGACTAAAGGGTGGACAGGGAAAGTATGCTTCAATTTATATCAAAGAGTTAATCTCACTATTAAAATGTCCTACGGGACTGGTACAGTGCAGGGAGGTACATAGTTAACATGTGCAAGGTTCTGAGTTAGAGCCCCGCCATACACACACACATACACACACACACACACACACATACACACACACACACACACACACCAAAACAAAACAAAGGATGAGGAAATTATAATGAAGGAATAAAGAAAGAAAAATGGAGGAAAACTGTTTTCTTTTATTAAAAACAAATTTTTGACATACAATACATTCTGGTTATAGCTTCCTTTCCCTTTCTCCCTACCTCCCTTCCCATTCAGATCCACACCCTTTCTATCTCTCCTTGGAAAACACACAGGCATCTAAGGAATCATCGGAAAATAAAACAGGGTAAGTCAAAACCCAACAAACCAGACAATGCCGAAGAATCTGTCAAGAAAAACAGCCAAAGAAAAAGCACAGGAAATGCAAATTAGATGCAGAGTCACAAATGCTCACATACACAGGAACTACATAAGGATTCAAAAGCAGGAACTATAATACATATGCAAATAACCCATAAGGTAAAAATAATAATAAAAATGCCCTGACTTTATTACAAAACAAAGCCTCCAAAGATGTCGTCGAGTTCTTTTTGTATTGGCATCCACTGCTGAGCATGGGGGCCTGCACTCAGAGTATTTTCCCCAGTAAGACTCCTTTGGAAGAAACTAACTTTTCATTTAGAAGTGGCTATCAATTGGAGATAGTTTCTCAGTTAGGGACAAAGTGTGTGTCCACTTCTTATTTCAGCTCTAGGACCCTATGTGGTGCAGATCTGTGTAGGCCCTGCGCATGTTGTCACAGACTCTGAGTTCATGTGTATCCCAGCCCTGTTGTGACTAGAAGGCCTTGATGTCCTTGGTGTCCTCCATCCCCTCTGGGTCTTACACTCATTATGTCTCCTCTTCTACAGAGTTCCCTGTTTCCTGAGTGGAGGGATTTGATGGAGACCTTCCTCACAGGGCTGAGTATTCCAGAGTGCTTACTCTGCATGTTGTCTGGTTGTAGGTCTCTGTATTTGTTCCCATCTGGAAGGAGGAAGCTTCTCTGATGATGGCTGAGCCAGGCATGGATCTATTAGTATAGTCAATGTCATTAGGAGGCATTTTATTGTTACGTTCCATTAACAGAACAGTAGTATTTGGTTTTCTCCTAGATCTCTGTCCTATCTAGTCTCGGGTTCTTGACCACTCAAGTAGCATTGGGAATGGGTTCCATCTCATGGAGTAGACCTTACGTCAAAGCTGGTATTGGTTGGTTCCCACAAACTCTGTGTCATTATTCCACCAGTATATCTTGAGGCAGGTCCCTCCTGAAGATCAAAGAGTTTGTGGCTGACTTGGTGTTTACCTTTCTCCTTTGGTAGCATGCAGAATACCTTCCCAAATCATGAATACTAGTCCATAGGGATGAAGGCTCTAGGGAGACACCAGCTCAACTTCTCTGTTTTCAGTGAGTTGTGTAGGTGTTGTCTTCAACCATAGGGCCTTACTTTCACAATTTCATTTTTAATGGTTAATTTCATGATTTTATTTTCAATGGTTGAATGATATTCCATTGTGTATAAATGTACCACATTTTCTTTATCCATTGATTCATTGACAGACAGTCTAGGCTGTTTCCAACTTCTGGCTAGTATGTATAGAGCAACAATGAACATGGCTGAGCAAAAATCTCTGCAGTAGGATGAAGCATACTTTAGTCTATGCTCAGGAGTGGTGTAGCTGGATTGAGTCTTATCTTTGTGATGAACCACCACACTGATTTCCATAGTGGTTGTACAAGTTTGTACTCCTCCCAGTGATGGAAGGGTGTTGGGGAAAAGTCTTAGTCATAATAAAATGAATTTCAAATTAGAAAACACAATGAAATATGATGTTTCATAGCCAAACTTTATTAACACAATATGTTGATGAGGGTGTGGGCAAGGGGCACTCTTAGACATAGCTGATGGGGATGAGGCGAGATGGCTCAGTGGTTAAGAGAACATGTTGCTCTTCCAGGAGATCCAAGTTTTGTTCCTAGTATAGTTTGTAACTCCAGCTTCAGGTGATCTGATGCATTCTTTTTACCTCTACAGGTACTGCACACATGTGCTGCACAACATACACGCAGACAAACAATCATGCATATCATATAAGGATAAATCTTTAAAAACTATTCATCTGTATTTATGTGTATGTATCTGCTTCTCTGGATGTGTGTCATGTGCATGCAGTACCAAGGAAGCCAAAAGAGAGCATTGAATTCCCTGGACATGTGAGTTACGAGAGGTTGAAAGCTGTTCATTGTGGGTGTTGGGAACTGAACACTGTCTGTGTTCTCTACAAGAGCAACAAATGCTCTTAATTGCTGACCTATCTCTCTAGCCCAACATTGTGTGAGCTTTAAAGCATTTGTTCCTTGCTTGCTTGTGGGTATCTAGTGCCCTCCAACACTGGACCTATATTCTGTGCCTTTGATTATACATGTATCTCCGGGGACATCACAAAACTCTCTACAGCATCTGTTGTTAAGTGTTCCTAAAAACAGACCCCTTCTGCGGACTAACTTTTCGTTTCTTTCTGTTCTCCTGAAACACTACATTCTGAGAAATAGTTGAAACAGAAGTGCCCTGGAGTCTGGTTAATCCCAGTCTTTTCCCCACAGTGTGTTCCCCAGGAGTCAGACCTGTGTGCTAATTAGCTGTGACAGATAACCCAGTCTTGTCATCTCTACAGGGGAAGAAAAATCTTCTGCCTACATAGATCCAGGGGACCTTCGGGAACCACCACATACTCCTGGAGGCTTCTGTTGGAAGGAGGTAAGTTCAGTTTAAAAAACCAAATCCAGACAGTTTTTCAGCCTGGGCAGGCATCCAACCATCCCCAGTACAGGCAGAAGGAACAGATGGGACCGCCCACTGCTCACCGCTGAGAATTTCAGAGTCCTAGTTATCAAGGTGAGGTCGATGTCACAGCAGGGCAAAGTCTGGCTGTTCAAAGTTGGCAGCTCAGTTAGGTATCTTAAAGCTAAGGAAGGCTTTTAAAGACACTTAGGTGCAGACCCTGGGTTAGTTAACGAGATAAATAATCACACATGGGGCTTGGGTGAAGCTAAGAGTACAGCACTGGCCCAGGCTGAGCTGGAGGCTCTGCTTCCATCCAGTCAGCAAACCTAACAAGAACAAAAGAGAACACAAATAGGAACCACCAACAGACCTCGCCACAGTTTCGTCACTCTGAGTGAAGGCTTCCCTTTCCTTAAGTAGAACTAAGGCTTAAAAGCTGTTCAGCGTCTACTGACATTTTAAGGGTGAAGCCTTGAGGGCACTTGGGTATCTCAACGTGGTTCAGTGCTCTCATCAGTAACGTGAGAGCTAAGTCTTCATCGTCCTCTCAGGATGATTTCAAGAATGAAATGAGGAAATGGGTGTAAAATTCTGAGAACAAACTGTACCTGGTGCACCATAAAATCTGGTGGTGATTCATAGAATGCTGGTGTGGCATCTGTTTTAGGAAGAGAGATTCCTGCAGATAATGATAATAAGAACTAGAACTGGAGGGGCGGTGGTGGACCACGCCTTTAATCTCAACACTCAGGAAGCAGGTGGATCTCTGTGAGTTTCAGGGCAGCCTGGTCTAGAGAAAGAGTTCCAGGACATCCAAGGCTACACAGAGAAACCCTGTTTCAAAAAAACCAAAAACCAAATACACACACACACACACACACACACACACACACACACACATATTGAGCATAAATATTATTTTACCAAACTTCTTCTTGCCATGGCACTTTAACATGACACCCCCAAAATGAGATCCATAATGAGCATAAATACCATAAAAGTCTCGAAAGTTGTTTTATGTACGTTGCAATACGTCCTGTACTTCTAGACCAATACCTCCAGATTGAAACTCATCAGAAATGTGACCTTTGCTTCATTGAGGAACCAGCTGTTGGTGAATGGGCTTCCAGGATAAGCTCTTTCTTTACTTGCATTGTGGAATTTCTCTTTCTAGTGTCCTACCACATCTGAGATTGGTATTTAGTTGTTATAGCTTATGGGGATTTTCAGAGGCTTTGGGGCTTTGGCTCATTTTTGGTTGTTTGTTGGTACATGCTTGTACTGCACAGTCTGGCTGGCTCGAAACTCTAAGTCCTCTTGCAGCTTCAACACTTAACGATTCTTAAGTCCTGGCTTCCCCTCTAAGGGCTGAGGGGTTTAACCACAGGTTCCCCTCCAAACCAACCATTACAACACATTCTATAGGTAGGACTTGTTTGGGAGGCTGAGGATGGCTATGAGTTCTAGGCCAACGTGAGTAAAATTCTATTTTATAAGGCAAGCAAACAAGCCAATGAATGAAGAAGTGGTGGCATCACTAGGGAAGGGTCTTTGAATTATTGGAGGGCAAGATTTTATTTTAAATCTTGGTTAAACGTTATTTTAAATGTATGTGCATGAGTGCTTTGTCTGCAAATATGTTTATGCACCATATGCATGTCTGATGCTTTTAAGGGTCAGAAGAGAGCAGTGGATCTTCTGGAACTCTTTTGTGAGCCACCATGTGGTTGCTGGGAATTGACCTGGTCCTCAGGAAGAGTAGCAAGTTCTCTTAACCTCTGAGCCAGCCATCTCTCCAGCCCCTAAGGGGTGTGGCTTTGAGTAGAATAGTAGACACCACCATACCTCTCTTTTGTTTCCCTGCCATAAGAAGTGGTTTTATTATCCATATACTTCTGGAAGTGTTAACTTGCCTCAGGATCTGAAGCTAAAAGGCCACACCATGATGGACCTAAATCAACCCAAACTGCAAACCAACTATTTCTTGGGTATTTATTATGTTACCTGAAAATTCACTAACATTGCAAATAATCACACCTATTTGTCTTTTGAAGATCGATATGATTTTTTTAAAAAAAGAAATGTGTATGTGTGTGTACATACGTGTGCATGTGTGTTTATGCTTGCCTTTAAGGGTGCCTCAGAGTACAGAGCATCAGATCCCCTTGTTGAGCCACTCAAGATTGGTGCCAGGATACAAGCTCTGGTATTCTGTTAGAGCAGTATGTGTTCTTGACCACTGAGCCATCTCTCCAGCTCCCATAGATGAGGCTTTGAAATCATGAATTGTGGTTTTTTCCCCCAGATCAGTGACCACAGAACTTCGTTAAAACAGTTGTTTAAAAGATCCAGTTGCAGGCATTGCCTCTGAGAAACTCTAATTTGGGGAGAGGCATAAATAATATGGCTTTAACCTGCTCCCACTCTATGCTTCATGGCCAGAATATAGTGTACTTTTTCTGTACTTTTTGTTCAAGCACTTTCTTTTTTTTTTAAGATTTATTTTATTTATTTTATGTGTATGAGTACACTGTAGCTTGAGCCATCATGTGTGTGGCTGCTGGGAATTGAACTCAGGACCTCTGCTGGTAGCTGTCTTCAGATGCACCAGAAGAGGGTGTCCGATCTCATTATGGGTGGTTGTGAGCCACCATATGGTTGCTGGGATCCAAACTCAGGACTTTCGGAAGAGCAGTCAGTGCTCTTACCCACTGAGCCATTTTGCCATACCCTTGTTCAAGCACTTTCAATCACTTAAATATTTTAAAGCTAAACTAGTAATTATCCTGTCCTCTGTGCTTATATACTATGAAGTATGCAAGAAAATAAAAGGACAAGGTAAGAATGAAAAATACATATGTTATCTAGTAAATAACATCGTTAAAATATAATGGACATGGGATTTGAGCAAATGCTGTTTTACTATTCTGGGTTATGGAGACTTTTAAGGTTTTCTTCTAAGTTTAGTTTATTTTTTATGGTTTTAACCATTGCCAAAGTAAAGCACCAAAACACACTTCACAAAAACTTCAAATGGATAAATTACATTATTGGCTACATATTTATTTTTGTTTTTGTTTTGTTTTGTTTTGTTTTGTTTTTGAGACAGGGTTTCTCTGTATAGCCCTGGCTGTCCTGGTACTCACTCTGTAGACCAGGCTGGCCTTGAACTCAGAAATCCGCCTGCCTCTGTCTCCCAAGTGCTGGGATTAAAGTACATATTTATTTTTAATATCATTTGTTATTATTAATTTCCATAGTCCCTCATATAAGCCAGTAGCTGTTGCAAACTAATTATGTAGTTTTCATTTTTAATAATTTTAACCAATAGTCTCACAATGTAAGCACTAAAATGTTTCATATAGAACCTTTTATATGTTGATTCTTGACTATTAGGACCCAAATAGAGGCTGCCAAACTTTTCCATTAGGTTTAATAACATTTCATAAAGTACTTTATAGTTTGTGTAAGTGCAAACTACAAAAAAAGTTTTTTTCATGCTCTAGCACTACATACAAGCACCATAACATGCACACATATAATCTTCGCATATACTCTACATAGATTATGTGCATGTGTATAAATCTGTATGTATAATTTACATATATATACATATGTATCACATACATATTTTGCTGCTCTCTTGGTCATATCTGATTGAGATAGCATTGCTCTTGATTCTACTATATTACACATATAGCATTTTATTATGAATTATGATTAAAGATTTGATTATGAATGTACTCTGGGGTCTGGGGATAGAGCTCCGTTGGTATAGAGTGCTTGACTAGCATGTACTAAACCTTAGGTCTCAAGCTGGCAAGATGACTCAGTGGGAGACAAAGCTTGAGTTTAATCCTGGAACCTACCCGGTGGGAGGAGAGAATTGACTTCTAAAGTTGCCTTTGGACCTTCATACACACAGGCCTTGGCACAGGTACACATAATACATATGTGTTTAAACACACACACACACACACACATACACACACACACACACACACAAACACTTTTCTGCCTTTCACTCTCAGTACTGCATAAAACTGAGTGTGGTAGTCCACGTGCTAGTAATCCTAGTATTATAAGTGTTAGTAATCCTAGCACTTGGAAGTAGAAGCAGGAGGGTCAGAAGTGAGTTCAAGGCTAACCTGGGTTACAATAATAAATTTGAAATGTAGTTCTCCTACGTTCTTTACACATATTATAACTAAAATCTTTGAGCTGACATTGCTATGCAGGAAACTTTTAAAATCACATGTACATTTTGTTAGGCTTTAATTAAAATCAGATAATAAAATCCGTAAATCTGCTGAACTCAGTACATGCCAACTTGCCTGTCTCAATAGGTTTCAAAGAAGCAAAAATATTGTTGTTGTTTGTTTGTTTGTTTTTGAGGCAGGATCTCATGTAGCTCAGGCTGGTCTTGAACTCACCCGTTCCACAAGAAGAATCCCCTCTTCCCTCATGATAGTCGCTCAAGTCTGCTCAACACAGGAGCCAACTCATTCTGTTATATTTGGTCCCTGGAAGCCAGATTTCTTGCATGCTAGAGATGCGCTCCATAACCTAGTTGTACTCCCCTTCTCCCTTGGTAAATGCTCTTTTGTGGGAACTATTTGTTGCTGTGGTTCAGAGCTCAGAGCTCTTTATTTCTTTTCTTATTGTCTCAGGGCTGAGATGTTTGTTATTTTCTCTGCCTGGAAAACTTGCCCCATACACAACCGGTTTGCTCCTTAACTTCCGGTCTCAATTCAAGGTTGTTTTATCTGTTCATCCTCCCTCATTCTACATAAACTGTAACACAACTCTAATACCACAGGTCCTACCTAATTAATTTTTTTCTACTTATTCTTTACCCAACATGCTTATTACTTGTGCATTTATTTACCTCTTGTTCAGTTTTCTTCACAAAATAGTATTTTAAGTGCCAGATTGTTACATGTGTAGTTCTGTTATATCCCTAGTGAATGGGATAGTAGCCGGCTCTGATAAGGCAGCTGGTAAATATTTATGAAGTAAATGAAAATAGATGGCACTTTTCTATTATTTCCTCAGATAAATTAGATGTCTTCCTATTTTTAAAATGTGTTTTGTTTGTTCAGTCTGTTCAAAAAGTGTCATGCCTCTTCTCAATTGCCAGTTTAATTAAAAAAAAAAAA
>JADRCC010160714.1:0-13408 GCA_019843855.1 Hylomyscus alleni | reverse complement strand
TGACATATTTTGATGTATATCTATTATATTATGTCATGTAACAATCAACTACAACAAGGTATATCAAATTATAGTAATTGCTAAAGGTAATGGCAACAAAATACTCACAAAATAAGAAATTATATATTTTTGTATAAATTTCTTCCTCAAAAGAGTCACTGGATTACTTTGAGGTCTATAGACAAGAAATAAACAAAGACTTAACCATTTGTATGGGTGGCCAATTGCCAGTTTTGGGGCTTTGAAAAGGGCATTTAGAGATAATTGTGACATCCTCACAATGTGGTAACTGAGCCTTAAAGGCAAGTACACCACAAAAGAAGAGTCAGACACAGTGGCGCTCTGCAGTCCTATTTCAGAAGTCATGTAGCATTATTTCTTGATTGTAACAGGCACTTAAATGTCATCTCTTGAGAATGTGACATCAACTCCACACTGCAAAAAGAGCAAGTGCAATGGGTGTTTTGGTATGCAACCATTTGGAAAATTAAATCACACAGGAGATTTCATTTTGTATTAAGTTAAAGAAGACATATGGACAGGCATAAACTTATCTTTTAACAAAAATTCCAGTGAACATTATCTCCTGTGGGTTGTTATGACAATGTCAGCAGTAGTAGGTATCAAATGAGGCACTCTCCATGGGGTAGGAATAACTTCCTCGACTTGGGTTAATATATTTTATAACCAAGTCTATATATTTTATATCCTCAAACTCTAGTAGACAAATGACTTACCTATGGTGACTTATCAATGATTCAGATCCTGGTTCTGAGAGATGACACAAAGAAAGTCTGACTTGGGTTCGAGATATCTGAGGAGGCTGTAAGTGGTGGTGAGATGGTAATCCAGGTTCCATACTTTGAGAAATTACAGCTTTTAATCCACTTTTATTGCATAGGCTAAGACAGAATCTAATAACAGCAAGAAGTAGGTACTTCCAGTCTTTCCAGCATACAGACAGATGGACAGCCTGAGAAAGGGAGATGTGTATGATCAGTTCCAGATGATGAAGTTTATTTCCAAGTCTACTATCCTGATACACAGAGCAAGTTAATTTGGATTTTCCAGATGAGATGTGGGATATGGGAACTAATACTTATTGGACCTGGATAATCTCTGTACATTTTTCATCAAGTTCAAAGTAATTCTATCTGTGCATTTCATAAAAAGAAAAAACTAAAGCAAGGAGTCAGAAAGGCAGGGAAGGAAGCACCAGAATCACTTCTCAGATTCGAAACACACTATCCATGTATCAGACAAATATTGTATGGAACCTAAAATTTCTTCCACATCCTCCATCACTTAGGTGAATAATTTATTTAAATCAAATATCTTGGACCAGAGTAGCTTTGTCTTTGACACTCTTGCCACAAACAGCTTTGTCCTGAAGTCCTTTCACCTCTGCACAGAGCCAAGTGCTCTGTGCAAAGTTCTAGATAAAATAATCCTTTCTATAAAAAATATTGGCACCACTTTGAGGTATCCCTGGAACCACACCTGAAGGTGAATCAGTTAACATTTTATCTGAACAAAAGTAGAAGTTTCTATCTTAAACTTTCTCAGTCCACTAACCACTTTTCCATCCTAACTGTGAATTAGAACTCAGTAAACAACTTAGACTTTCTGCAGTGCAGGAACCCTCGAGAATTCGGTCATGTGTTAACTGCAACCCAGCACAGTCCAAAGGTTTTCTAATGACATAGGATGCTGGGACTAGTATAATGGACATGTTAACTACTCCTTCTCCTAGTGTTCAGGCTTGATTTCTACGATCAAGTTTAATCATCAGAAAGTGGAATACCTTGGCCATTCCTTCTCACAGAAATGTTTCACTGAGTACAATTTAATGTTATGTTCTTAGCCAGTGAAGCGAATCAATACCAGAACTGTCCATTTGAGCGGTGTTTTTATTTCTTATGACATTGTCTATTATTCAGCACCTCTTATACAAGGAACCAGATGATAAATTTCTTTTAAAGTTTGATCCTTGGAAAAGTTTGTCTCTACAGATGAATGTGTTTATTTTCTTTGTCAGACAAGAAAAAGGGCTCTATGTTCTTCCCTCCTTGCTGGGAAACTTAGAGTCATGTTGAGGGTCCAGTTGTAGTAATTCATTCACACCAAGGGCCTGCTGTCATTTACTTGGTCAGCTTTCTCCTTCTAAAGACTTCTGACATCTTGCATTATCATGTTTACTAGTACTTTAGAATTAAAATTATTTTTCAAATTAAAAGTAGGCCACATAAGTATATAAATATCAAATAATTTAAAACACATCTAGGAGTGTGGCCAATCTATCTCTCTAGAATTTTGAGTCTTGCTATGAATGTTTCAGTGACAGAATTCCTTATTAGTTCTATCATGCATATATTAGAAACCACATAGAGCCTTTTTTAATTCAAAATTACCCCCTTCAGCTAATATCAACACATTAGGGAAATAATGCCATTGCCAAGTGAAGCTGTCAATCATCTGTCAGTCCTCCAGGTGACAGTAAATAGTGTAGCTGTCACATCTGGACTATTTTAACTTCTTTATTTCTGTAGCCCAGTTTGTTCTGGTTATAGCATAGGGATTATACTTGTCTTTGCACTCTAAGTAAATTTTTGCATCATGTCTAAACCTATATTTCCATAATGTACTGGTGTATGCCTAAGACTGCAGTGAGATTACTAACCTAAAGAAATATCTCATTTATGAATCAAAAACATGGAATTTAATGAACAAAAAAAACACCATAGTTTTTTATTATTATTATTATTAATGGCACTGAAATGTGCCTTTATAACTAAGAAACAGGTACATCTGCTCACATCTCCAGGTTTGATAGAATCAATGTAGTTGCTCATTTGACTGTCTTAGTCAGGGTTCTCTAGAGTCATAGAACTTATGGTAGTCTCTATGTAGTAAAGGAATTTATTGATGACTTACAGTCTGTAGTCCAACTCCCAACAATGGTTGGCGGCAGCTGTGAATAGAAGTCCAAAGATCCAGCAGTTGCTCAGTCCCACAAGGCAAGCAGGCAAAGCAGAGAGAGCCTTCTTCAATGTCCTGATATCAGTCTCCAGCAAAAGCTATGGCCCAGATGGAAGGTGTGTGCCACCACACCTTTAATCCCCAATGACCTTGCTTGAACTCGTAGATCTCCCTATCTTAATCTTCTAGGATTCATAGCCACTATACCTCAAGATCTCCATGCCAAGATTCAGGTCCGAAACTTGTATCTCTCAGCCTCCTGATTAGGGCCACAGGTGAGCCTTCTAATTCTGGATTCTAGTTCATTTCAATATAGTCAAGTTGAAAACCAGGAATAGCCACTACATTTGACTGAGTGTCCATGTGTACCTAGTGCTGCAGTCCTGTCTGCTGTTTAAAAGGATCCATGTTCATCTCCATGCCACCACGTAACAATGATAAGAATTTGCATGTTTGGTTAGGAGTCTATTGTTCTCATTTTGAAACCTGATTGTAACTTTAGTTGATGACTTCTTAAAACACTGAAATTGTTTAGAAGCTCAAGATATCTTTGTTCTATTCTTGAAAATACTTCACTATCCACTTATGTTCTGTGATCATTTTAACAAAACCAGCCTAAATAAAACACAGTTAATTACTTTTTTGACTCCAAATTTAGAAAGAGGTTTTTAACTGTTGGGAATTCATCAACTTTACACTAAGACTTATAGGTGCCTAACTATCTATTGCCTCTTCAGAGGGGAATCCTCCTGCAACTTATTGTGCTAAAATTCTAGGATCTCTTCCAGATAAAGCTGGCTGTGGCTTAGAAACCATGAACCTCACTGAGTACTATATTCCTGGTGAAGTAGTGAACTTATCATCTGATGCCTCAATGGACTGCTTAATAGAGTTTTACAAAACACTTTACAAATAATCCTGAAGAGCACACATATGGACATAGGGCTTGTAATATTTCATTTTTTTTAAGTTAAATATTCCCTTGTCTGAATGTGACCCTGGAGTATTTTCACTGTGTTTTTATCTCTAGAAACATCAGGCACATCACCTACACAGGCACTAGGTTGTTGTTTCCTAATGACAAAGAGTTACTACCTCCACTGAATAAGGAGTGTTGTTTACTTGCAAATTCTCATTAACCGAAAAATCAATTCATGTCAGTGATGACAGTATTTAACATTTTTCCTTCCTGGCTGCTTATGACTTTCATGCTAAGAAAAAGTGGAAATGTCTCTTTGTTTGCAGGATTCTTTAATCAACTACATATTCTTTCAGAAAAGATACTGAACATAATATGTCTGAGGTACTTACTAAGCCCCACGGAGATGTTTGATTAACACAGGTAAATGAAATAGCAGCATGGACGCTACTAAAAGGTTAAGAATAACTCCAAAATTGCTTTTTGTGCAATCTGAATGTGCTAAACTCATAATGGCAAACTGCTTGAATCTGTGTGGCTCTCCCATCTTTTACGACACGTGAATAGTACTGCTGAGCTTCATTACCAGCTCGACTACGGAAAACTAGCACAACTGTCTGGCTCCCATTGCCAATGTGAATTTCATTTTTAGTATTTACAAGATAATTCATGTTGCATGAGCATCATTAACACTAAGCCTGAGAACACAAACACCATCAGAACACAAACATGTACTTTTAGATTCAAGGCTGTGGTATGCAGATTTCGGGATCCATTCTAGCATTCCGTATTGTGGGACTTCTGTGTATGTGACTTGATTAGAATGCTGTGAAGAAAATGGTGAATGATGTCTCAGATAGCTTTCTATTACTATGATGAAAAGCCATGACGAAGGCAATTTGCCAAAGAAAACATTGATTTGGGACTTTGCTTAGAATTTCAGTGTGTATTCCATGATCATCATAGCAGGAAGTGTGACAGCAGGCAGGCAGACATGGCACTGGAGCAAGAACTGAGAGATTACATCTTGTCCACAAGTTGCAGGAAGAAAGAGGCAATATCTGGCATGATTTTTTGAAGATTCAAAGCCCACCTCCAGTGAAGCACCTCCTGTAACAATGTCATACATACTTCCTAATCCGTCCCAAACAGTTTCAATAGCTGGGGACCAATGACTCAAACCTATAAGTTTATGGGGGTCATTCTTATCCTCTTATCCGATCCACCTCAGATGGTTTCTCTTCATCTATCTAATCCAGGCATCATTTTAAGCATATGGAAGTCTATCAGCTATGAATGATATCATCAGTGGCCACTAACTTCTTTTAAAATATACATAGCTAGAGCCTCACATTCTGAATCAGGTAGAAGTAGACATTCTTTGAGGAAAAAAAGCCTCCTCCATTAAAGAGAAAAATACATACACACACACACACACACACACACACACATATCCTAAAGTAGACCAGCCTAAAGTCAAAAAGTACAAAGACATAAAAGAGATAAGAAGATGGGAATGGTAACTTTCTCCTTGTTGAGATATGTATTGTGCACTGTATATTCCTTTAAATCTCCCTTAGAGGAAGCTGCCTCCAGACCTTTATTGCAGGGGCTGTTAGGTAAGATGTGGTTTTAGGAATTTTCAAGGCAGGTGGACTTAAAGAGGCATACTTGAGAACCTCTCAGCTATTCTAGCCTCCCATTGTGGATTAATATAAACCAGCCCTGCCTTTCAGTAATGAAGACCTCAAGCTGCTTAGAACTAATGGCAAGGCGAAAGGTGAAGTCTTTGCTTTTTGTAGTTTCATTAAAGAGGCATTAAACTGCCTTTCTGGTGGAAGGCCCAAGGCCTTGGGTATGAGAGCAATGTTTCACATCTAGGGGTGAGTTTTCTCTTGCTTGCTTTAACCTTCTAGTCACTCAGGCTTGTTCTGTATGGCCTCGAGCTCAAGATGTGATGAGATAAAGAATAATAGCTAAATGAATGAGATGCCCTAAGTTTACCCTTTGACTGGTCAGTTTAAACTCTCTGCTATTGTTTTACCTATCTTCCCATTTTTCTGTCCGTACTTTGCCTTTCCCTTCCTCTGTATATCCACATAATCCCGAACCTCCTTTCTACAACTCAACTAGACAGAGTCTGGATTCTGACTTATGAACTAGCAGCAGCCTAATATTATATCTGCATCTCCAGCTGACATCCAGCAGGACTAGTTATCTGAGCAACCCAGAAACTCTGCAACCCTATCACCATCCCACTTTGGCTTCTCGGGATGCTTAGAAGTTCCTTGAACAGTGGCCTCTTCAACTCTGTGCAGTCACTTTGTAACCTGTACGCATACACATACATAAAACCACTCTGTGATTTTTTTGTATGTGTTTTAAGAGTTATGATTACTAATCAAGATTAGAACAATAGAAACCACCATTGCCTTCATGGGCTGTCAAGAAAAGCGAGAACACAGGAAACTGTTCTACTTTGTGGATTTATTGTTACTAAATCAATTATGAAGCTGTAGGAAGACACATCTTCCTGCCTCCACCTGCAAAGTGCTGGGGTTGCTTGTCAGTATGCTACCACACCCGGATTATGCAGGTGAGGGTGGATCCCAGAACATTGTGCATGCTATGCAAACATTCTACCAACTCAGCACTCTACTAAATCCCCTGCACCTCTTGGTCAGGATTTTCTTGGTCAGGGTTAATATGTTAACCCTTTCTTTCGATGGGAGTAGGGAAATTTCATACTCAGGGCTCTTGAACCATTTTAAGAACAGAATGTGACTTGAAACCAAAAGTTAAAAAATGCCATTCCTTACTATCACTCAGAACAGCCCATGAAGTATAAGTGAGACTTTCACAGGCCACTGGAACAGGCTCACTTGTCCTTGTCCAGTCTTTCCATGTCCCTCCTACCCCATTTTTCTTAACTAGCCTGATAAAATACTTTTGAGTAGATTGTAGTGGTGAAATGCCTCATGGGAAGCTTCGTGTGTGTGTGTGTGTGTGTGTGTGTGTGTGTGTGTGTGTAGACTATCTCTCGGCGGTTGGCTATTATATTGATATTGATTTAAACTGTTTCCATTGCCAATACATTATGCTGAAACTCCCCCATGCTGAGGGCAGCTGTGTTATTCTTTTCTTGATTGAAGCGCAAGCTATCACTCCAACTCCCTGGGAACTGTCCCTTTAGCAGTGGCCATGTTGAAAGACAATACCTCTTCTCCCACTACCACTTACTAACTCAAGGGAGTTTCTCTCCTGGCTTCAGCAGCTTGCGTTGCTCATTTTGCTGGGAGAGTGAAATTGGAGTTCTGTGAGAAAGGGACGTGGTGCCTATTTATGCTGAGAAGCAGAGGAATGTCCTAGGGGTACACTGGGGCCACGCTTCCCAGAGGCAAACAATCCAAGGTCAGGAAGAGGTGAAGGTCCAGATGGCCCAGGCATCCTGATGACCATGCTTCATATGAACAGCTTCCAATGCCCCTTTCCAGCATCTCCCAGAAAGCACTCAGGGCTGCCTAAATTTTAAACACAAATTTGTAAGAGAAAGAGCACACCAGTGACTCGAAGTTTAGCGCTAGGCAGCACTAATGCACATTTGTATGGTGAGCTGCCTCAGCTGGTGTTGTGATGGACTCAGGACCCAAGCTTACAAATTTAATTTTTCCCTAGAGTGTCAGGGTTATCAATGCAAGTGGACGATGGCTAATCACCTACCCAGCTGTCCTGTAAATGTCCACATTCGTTCAAGGGGAAGTTAGGGAGAAAATTTGCATATAACAAACCTGCTAACACCAACATAGAGGAGGCAAGAAAGCCTTTATGTGGTGAGGAGTCGGCTTTAGCATTCTTAACTGAATGTACTGGGAGGACAGGGCGGCTGATGTTGGGATGTAAAATGAATAGGTAGATAGATAGATAGATAGATAGATAGATAGATAGATAGATAGATAATAAAATGGAAAAAAGTCTATTGAATAAAGAAAAAATGAATAAAGAATATCATTGGTCTGTGATGCTAGAAGGCAGGTAGAAACTCTGAAAGAATTCTGATTAGAAAGGGGAGAAGGATAGATTATTCTACCTTCCTCTCCTGTTTCAGGGAACCTTTGTTTTAAAGACCTTAACCCTGTTTCTCATCCATTTGAAATGACCAGAATTCCTCTTGAAATCGCTAGACGTAAGGCTGAGAACATCCTTTCTCGAAATGAAAACATCAGAGATAAGGCGCAAACCTGACTCACTTCTCCAGGAGATGGGAGCCTGACTACAGGCCCTGCCTGCCACCTCCGGATAACAAGGGAAATTTGCTTTCAATCTGTTAAGGCCTATTAGCTCTGAGACTGGTCACCTGGTCGCCGATGCCGACTTAAGGCTAAAGCCTCATACTATTATGTCCTCTCATTCAACTTCTCGTTACTATTCATCCTTGACACGTTAGGAAGACCGGGAGGCACAGAGGCTTCGAGCAGCAGACTTCTCCTTCACAGATGCTTTGGTCCCCACCTCTTGTTTTCCTTGTAGCTCTAGGAAGAAAAATATCACGACTGCTACTCCTTAGGCCTCCTGGTCAAGAAGGAAATATTTCTGGCACTGGGTGGAGACATTACTCTCTAATCTGCTCCAAAGATCAGAACATTACATATTAGTGATGCACCTGGGCCTTTCCATCACTGACGCAGGAGATCAATTCCAAGGAAGCTTATATTTTCAGATAAAAACGTGCTAAGTTGGGATTAAAGGCGTGCGCCACCACCGCCCGGCAGAGGCAGGCGGATTTCTGAATTCGAGGCCAGCCAAGTCTACAGAGTGAGTTCCAGGACAGTCAGGGCTATACAGAGAAACCCTGTCTCGAAAAAAAAAAAAAAAAAAAGCATGCTAAATTGAGGGGGGAAGAAAAAATTATCTCCTTAAAAAGATAAAATAATTTTCCCCCCCCCCCCCCCCCCCCAAGCCCCTGCTTGGATTTCTTTACGGCCATAACACTGAATCTGTTCACTTATTTTCTGAACTCAAATACTTTCTTTTTCTTTCTGTCATTTTTTTTTTTCTTGGATTGTTAGGTCCAAAGTAGGCCTTAGAAACGATCATGGTGCTGCCAATACCCTAAACGATACATGGGGCTCAGCTCAGGCTGGATTCGGAGGGAGGGAACGGAAGGATTACCACTCAAATTCAGTATTCCTCAGAAATCTGTGCGGGGTTTTGTCAGGAAAACCCATTGTTTCCCTTATCCACCCCATATAGCCAATTACATCTAGTTCTTGATTAACCCACACAAGCTTAGAACAGATCAAGTTTCCCATGCTAGCCCCCGGCTGTTCTGACTTGCCCCACTATTTCCTACTGCTCTAATACCCAGGTTGTTCTGGATCACATATATATCTCCTTCCTACTGCTACCTGCTTCCCACAAAACTGCCAAGAGTCTTTCTGCCATTTTACTGTTATCTCTGGGAATTCCACCCAAGAAAGCCCTGGCAGTTTGGTCCCTAATAAACCTTTCTTTTTATGCACAGCATGATCTAGCTTGGCGGTTTCATTGCGCCCTCACCTACATGGACTCTGGGCAACAGCATGCTTCTCTTGAGGCTTTGTGCTTTCTTACTCTTTGAAATGCCTTCCACCCCAGTCTTCTGCCACGTGGCCACTTGCCAATCGCTCTTGTTGCTCCTGCCAACTTTTTCAGACCCCATCTCGAAACCCATGGCTTTCTCTGCCTCTCTTCCATCTGCTTTCGATGACCAGCGTGCCTGCACTGAGGTATCTCCCAGACTCTAGCTAAACTGCCCTCAAATGACTGAGTCGCTTCTTTAATTCTTTTATTAATGAAACTAAGACTCAAAAAGGAACCAGAAGTTCCCTGGTAACCAGGGCACATGTGTAATGGAGCCTGTATTCCTGAGTATATGAAGGACGAAATTCTTATCTGACTTTGCAATCACTTGGATGATTTTCAATAATTAGTGTCATGTTATGACATAATGATCCAATAATTAAAGCTGGCTTTTTAAAAAAAAAATACCCTCTGCTTTTGTGAAAGAAAATTTCAGATTCAGATAGATTTTGATTTTTATGAAATTTCTCCACTGTCATCAAACTTAAGGGAGGAAACAAAAGAGTTTATGAGGTCTTTGTAGACCATGTTATAAGGGGCAAGCTTTCTTGATGCTGAAGACCTGACTCTTCCCATCTAATAGGCCTGTCTCCTGTGAAAACCACCCTCTGTTTCAGGCAGGACTAGCATCAAGCAGAGCATGCTGGGACAGCTTTGGTTTGTCAGCATCCCAAACGATTTAGTCAGCACTACCTCATTACCATAAAGTCTCTAATGCAACAAAATCAAACGTCAAAAGCAACTCTTCAAATGTCCACTAGATAAAATTATAAGATTGGACCTCATTTGATAAATTAAGTGTGTATATAAGAAGTTTTATCCCTGTACAATGTTTAATTCTTGCTTGTAACAAATTGTAACCAAATCTGGGACAAGTGGTTAATTTGACCCTGTTCTAGTTCTTGCATTTAAAGAAATTGTCAGTAGTTTTCAGAATTGACCAAGACCAGAATTGCCTGAGCAGCTTGTTTACTGTGGCTGCAGTAGACTCAGTTCTGACATTTCAGTCCCCAGATAGGTAGTGGCTCCACTAAATCTCTTTGTCTACAGCAAAGCATTCAAGGTGATGTCAGACCTTCAGCTGAAGAAATACTGCAGAAAATGTATGGTAGTCGACATTCCTGCCCAGCTAAAATAATAGCGATTATGTTGGTGTGTTTCACTATAACTAAAATAAAGAAACTAATATTTTATAGTGCCATATCAATTTATAGTGCCAGAAATGAGAAAATATGATAGACAAAATTACCTTAAAGTTTAAAAATATAAACCGTGAGCATTAAAATTTCATCAAACAATAGAAGCTTTGCTCAGTTGAAAAAGTCTGCATCCCTTGTAGAATGAAGGCAGAGACTGATGGAGAAAGGCCTTGGGAGCTAGGGGACATGTGTGGCACCCGGGTAGTGCCCAGAGCAAGGATCTCTGGGAGCCAAGTTCAATGGGAATTACTTTGGAAATTTTTCCTTAGGGGCACAAAATTTAAACTTACAGCACTATGGAAAGATTAACACTGTTGAAATTGAACTCCCTTGGTGAGAGTCGTAGCAGAACAGTATCTCTTGTTAAACCTGCCGTCGGATTCCAGCTAACTCAATCTCAATTTCTTTGCTTTTTAAAGCCCCCTGAAGCTTTATAAAATGCCGCTGATACACTTTCTCTTATGACACAGATCAGCACTGTCATATGGGAAAGTATTTCCAACTCTATCTCTGAGATATTTCCAATATCAGTCTGCTTCCTTATCATATTTCAAATCAGTACAGTCTTCAGTCCCAGAATCAAGTGCTTCACTGTGCAACCTCACAGTGATGATAGGTCGTCTTGCACAAAACAAAGGTGGAGTACAGCCTCAGCCCAGTGGTTCCTATTATTTTGTTTTTCCTTCTTATTCCTCTTACCTGTCTGCCTCTACTCCTCTCTATCTATGTGTGTTTCATGTATTCATTTATGTATATTTTATGTTCTTTTTATTGAAATATGCACCTTTTCTTTTTCTTACTGGGAACAATGATTTGCCAGTCTCTGTTGGCTTCTTTTTCGGCTTTGTTCTTTATGTGATAAAGTTCGTGCAATAGCCTCTTAAATATTCATGTTTTATATCGGAACTTCATTTTGTTGGAACACAGAAGATGATTCCCAGTCCAGAGAAAAACCCTGATGCTTACAGAAGCTGTGAGGAGTTAGCACCGACCTCAGAATCAAGGTGCCTTCCTTTGTGTATGTCCCTCGAAGCCCGGAGCACCGACCTCAGAATCAAGGTGCCTTCCTTTGTGTATGTCCCTCGAAGCCCGGAGTGATGCTTCACGCACTTACCAGTGCACCAAAAGAGAACAAAAGGGAATGGCCATTCTCTGACTGAGATTTGCCAACCGAAGTTAAAAAAAAATAAAGAAAAGTGCAGCATACCCACATCTGACCGGTCTTGTCACACACTACTGTTCTTTATTTCAGTCCAAACTGAGATTCATTTGTAATCTGCTCTGTTGTACAGCTTCAACATGCTTTGTTTCAGGGCACTGTGTGTTTTCCAAGTTTACCGTGTTTCCCTCAAAATTGTTTACAATTCCCCCTGAGAAGTGTCTGCTTCCCCTGCTCATACCTTCTCCTGTGGAAAGAGGGTATAAGCCTATGTGTGCCAGACTACTGTGAAGGTCTTCATCCTGTTTCTGAATCCATGCCTATAATACATTTCTGGTCTTGCCCAATTAAGCCATCTCTACCCGTATGTTCTAATGAATCGGCAGAGGATAGAAGGGAAATTCTTTCCATCTCCCTGTGCTCTCTTCTTGAATCCAAACATTTAACTTCACTCAGTGTTAACATGTTACTCAACTCTTGTTAAGGGATGAACACACACACACACATACATACACACACACACCTCACACAGAAACATCTCCATTCACACATTGGAGTCTTAACTCTCTGTAATTTTAAATGTCATTCTATCTGGAGAAAACAATCTTTAAGTAAGCAATTAAAGTACAATGAATCCAGTACTTGGACCCTAGACAATATGAAAGATGAAGAAATTGGGGTGGAGACACTATAACAGGGGGGATGAGCCTGAAGATGCAGTGAGAAGGAGGACTTCTGCCACCGACAGTGAGAGGTCAGAAGGAAACACTTCCAGACTTGGAATGAATGAGTCTTTGGCATTTCTATGACAGCCCTAGAAAACTGCCACATACTCCATTCCCACGTGTTATCTTCTCCTTGTTCTATTCTTTCTTAGTAGAACACATACCCATTTTTTTAAAATATTTTCCTCAGCAGCCATGACCCTGACTTTTCATGAGGGTTCCTTAGTACAATGTTTACTGTCTTACAAAAGTTCTTCACGTATTGCTGTTATTATTTTATCAGGTAATAAACTTGGAAGTTTCCCCAAAACAAGCACTGTGCATTTCCTGCTAATTCTCTTACTGAACCCTGCAGGGTAGGGCTGGTAACACTGAGATGCCATGCAATGGGCAGTCCAAGAAAGAGTTGGAGGAAAGTGGTCCCAGGTGTGCATGCTAAGAGATCACAGCAACCACAAAGGCAAACTTTTTTTTATTAGATGTTTTCTTATTTATAATATCTCCTTTCCCAGTTTCCCCTCAAAAATAAAATAAAATAAGAAAAAATAAAATAAAAAAACCAAAAACTAAAACAATCCTATGTTCCTTCCCCCTTCCCCCAGCTCACCATTCCAGTCCCTCATACTTTTAATTGGAAATTCCAGCAATTCCTATCTTAGGAATTCGCCATGGAGAGACACTTTGCAGGTGCCTTGAATATGTGTGCAGAGATGTTTATACAATGAGGAATTATACATGCGCACACACACACACACACACACACACATATATATATATATATATATATATATATATATATATATATATA
>JADRCC010160709.1:0-10392 GCA_019843855.1 Hylomyscus alleni | reverse complement strand
TTATCTCAATCCATGGGAAAGTTCCTGAGGCCAGAAAAGAGAAGGATTTTTGGAACTCTTTCTGTTCATACCTGGAGCACATTTCCAGGTGTTCAGGCTGCCTAAGTGGAGTCCATTCTAGATAAGACAAGAATGAGAATGGTGGGGGCTGGTGAGATGGCTCAGTGGGGAAGAGCACCGACTGCTCTTCGGAAGGTCAAGAGTTCAAATCCCAGCATCCACATGGTGGCTCACAACCACCCGTAATGAGATCTGACACCCTCTTCTGGTACGTCTGAAGACAGCTACAGTGTATATTACATATAATAAATAAATCTTTAAAAACAAAAAAAAAACAAAAAAGAATGAGAATGGTAACTACGCCACACCAGTCTTGGCAAAACTTCAAACTCTGGTCTTCTCCTGTCTCATCATTTACATATCTGAATCTCCAATAGCTGTGAGTCTGCACTGTGCACATCAATGAGGAGAAATGGTCTCTGGGCTTTACTTGCCCAAAACTGGAACACAGGCAACCTATAATTTAATTTGTGAGACAGGACAGGAAATGTGAATACTTTCAAAACCAAAGTTTATGCTGTAAGCTTGACTTTACATGTTAATTTCCTACAGCTTTCAGGAAAGAGTCTGATTCTTTCTCTCTTGTACTTATTAAGATTCTTAGACTGTAACCCTTGAATGTTTTCTGGTTAATTTAGGCAAATAGGACATTACAAGCAGACTTTAAAAACAGGTAAGATAGGTTTATAATGGGAAGAAATGCCAAACAACTAAAGCTAACAGAATAAGAAACTATAAAGCAGCAGAGGGGAAAAAAAAAAAGCATCTGGGGATAGTGGCGCACACCACCCAGCACTGAGGCAGGAGCATTGACTCTGAGTCTGAGGGCAGCTTCGTCTACAAAGGATTTCCTTTCTGCCTCTCCATTTTATTTCTATTTTTTAAAGACAGAGTCTCTTTATACTCTGGCATTCACTATGCAGACTAGGCTGGCCTGTGGAACTCATGTCAATCCTCCTGCCTCAGCCTTCTGATTGCTGGGATTAGAGGTCTGAGTGTGTTCCTAGGAAGACTGTTCTAACAGCGTTTCCAGACCCTTCCGCTCCTCTCTGACTTCAGCCTTTTCCTTAGGTGTTGGCACTGGGGATTCATGTGGATGTGGCAGCAAAGTGACGTGCCCTTAGTTTTAAAAATTCTCTCATTATTTATTGTGTGTCCATGGATGTGGACCAGCGTATGTGCTATGGTGCTCATGTGGAGGTTGGGACAACACGTTCTAGTTGTTTCTCTCCTTCTGTCATGTTGCATTAGGCTGGGGTGTAAGGTGTAAGCTCTGGCTGTCAGGCTTGGCAGCAGGTGCCCTTACCTGTGGAGCCAGCTCTCTCTCTCTCTCTCTTTTTTTTTAAGATAGGATCTCATTAAGTTTACCATGCTGGTGTTGAACTTGTCCCAGCCTCCAAAAGAGCTAGGACTTACAAGCCCTCATTAGTTCTGCTCTTACACCAAACTTTAAGAAGCAAATTCTTGTTTTTTTAAAAAAAGCTTTATTTTGCTCCCAGTGCTCAGGAGGCAGATCTCGAGTCCAAGGCTAGCCTGGTCCACAGATCAAGTTCCAGGATTTAGCCCTGGAAGACAGGCAGGGTATACAGAGAAACCCTGTCTCAAACCCCATCCCCCCAAATATTTAAGTGTATGGGTGTTTTGCCTGCATTTATGTCTGTGCATTAGGTGTGTGCAGAGCCTGAGATGTCCAGAAGAGAGCATCAGATCCCCTGGGACAGGAGCTACTGTGGATTGAGAAACACCCAGTGGATACTAGGGTCCTTTAGAAGAGAAGTCAGTGCTCTTAACTACTGTATCACTCTTCTCTGACCAACAAGCAAACTTAGCAACACCCCCCCACCCCAAACAGTCTCACTATGTAACAGGCTGGCACCTGCCCCTGCCATGTTAGTGCTGGGATTAAGTGCACTACCATGCCTGGCTCAGTGGGTAGAAGAGTTTGCCATAAAAACTGAAGACTTCAGTTCAGTACTACACCTTATGTAAAAGTAAGAGAGAAAAAGACTTACAAAGTAGTTCTCTAGTCATCCTACAAGTCATCCACATATACACACAGACATACTTATTAATAAATTTTTTTTTTCGAGACAGGGTTTCTCTGTATAGCCCTGGCTGTCCTGGACTCACTCTGTAGACCAGGCTGGCCTCGAACTCAGAAATCCGCCTGCCTCTGCCTCCCAAGTGCTAATAAAAATTTTAAAGACTTATTTATTTTATGTACATGAGTACACCATTTGCTCTCTTCAGACACACCAGAAGAGGGCATCAGATCTCATTACAGATGGCTGTGAGCTACCACGTGGTTGCTAAGAATTGAACTCAGGACCTCTGGAAGAGCTCTTAACCGCTGAGTCATCTCTCTAGCCCCAATAAAACCTTTTTTTTATAAAGGAACTGGCCAGTTTTTAGAAATTGAGTGTCCTCTAAAAGAGCCTCAGAGACCTTCAGAAATCTCTGAACATGAACTGAGAACTTCTAACTTAGTTTGTGGGTACCCACAATCTTTCTTCCACCTTACTGAGGCAGGGTCACTCAATCAAATCCAGAACTCTCAGATAAAGCTGGCCTCCTTGGCTACCTTGTCCTGAGATCTTATCTCTTCCTTCTGAGGCTGGGTCACTGCACCACCATGCTCTCCCAGCATTGACACTGGGGATCTGAACTCCAGTCAGTGCTGAGCCACTGAACCATATGGCAGACCCTATTTTAACACTTTATTTTTTGAGACAGGATTTCTCTGTGTAGCCCTGGCTATCCTGGAACTTGCTCTGTAGACCAGGCTAGTCTCAAACTCAGAGATCCACCTACCTCTGCCTCCAGAGTGCCCTGACTAAAGGTGTGCGCCGATACCACCCAGCATATTTTAATACATTTTAAAATAAATTATTGTGCCCACTGTGACAGTGAATGTCTTTAATCCCAGTACTTGGGAAACCCAGAGGCAAGAGGCAGATCTCTGAGTTCCAGATCAGCCTGATCTAAATAGCAAGTTCTAGATCAGCCAAGGCTACATAGTGAGGCCCTGTTTCAAAACAAAATAATAAATTACTACAACAATTTACAGAGCTTAAATGAATCTAGGCATCCCATAGTATTTTCTAAGATGCCTATTAAGAGACTCTAGGACACTATATAAAAAACTCAGAAATTTCAGAAAATTTTTGGAAAAAAACAAAACAAAAAACAGTCATTTTGCAAGGATCTTATCAAAGCAGCTGTGACCCAGGCTCTAAAGTAATCTCTGTGAGCCTCACCACCTGCACTATCCCACAGCTGCTTACAGTGTGACACAGTCCCATGTGTGCACTACCCTACAGCTGGACCACAGTGTGAGCCCTGCTATTAGCCACATCAGATGTGGCTCAGCTCTTCCAGACCCTAGCCAGAATCTTCTTACCATCTGAGGCTTGCTTACAATTCAAGACCCTCCCACCTAAGCCTCCCGAGTACTGGGATTTAAACAAGCATCAACATTCGCAGCACCAGCTGAGTCTCGAAATGATAGCAGTCATGTTTATTACTTCTGCAGTGCTAAGGACTGAACCTAGGGTCTCTCACATGTGAGGCATGCAGACTACCACCAAGCTACAGCACTAGCAACTCCAGCTGACAGTTTAACTATAACTTTAAGAAATCCCAAGCCAGAACTGCTCACATGGGTCACTAACTTCCTGGCCTTTGGCAACTAAAGGCTAATATTAACTATTTCAAGCTGCTACGTCTTAGAGTACTTTTTTTTTTTTTTTTTTTTTTTTTGGTTTTTCAAGACAGAGTTTCTCTGTATAGCTCTGGCTATCCTGGAACTCACTCTGTAGACCAGGCTAGACCAGAAATCCGCCTGCCTCTGCCTCCCAGGTGCTGGGATTAAAGGTGTAAGCCACCAGTGCCCGGCCGAGTTCTTTGTTATACAGAAGTGACAATCACAGTAAGGGCTAGGAGTGTAGCTTGGCTGTTTACTGCTACTACAGTAGAATCACTGTTGTGAGCCTCAGTGTAGGTGGTGGGAACAGAACCTGGGTTCTTTGAAGGAGCAGCCAGTGCTCTTAATAACCACTGAGCCATCTCTCTAGCCCCAGGGAGTTTAGGTTTCACTGACAGACACTGTAAACAAAAATTTAGAATATGAACATAGTAACTTAGCTGGTTAAGAGGAGGCTGAGGCAGGAACACGGAGGAGGGTACTCTGTATACAGTAAGACCCCATTTCACAACAACCCCCCTAAATAAACAACAGAAAGAGACCCATGTGCTTAAGTAATAAAATTATAATGTGTACACGACTACAAAGACTCCATATGGAGATGACAAACCTACAGTTCTTATTTTCACAAGGGTTGTACAAGTTACTATGAGCAGGTAACACCTCTTCCATTCAGAACAATCTGAGCTATTCTCAGAGTGCCCCGGAGTCTCTACTCCATTGCTAAGGACTGTTCTGACATTTCCCCCTCAACACAACCTGACTTACCTACAATGGATTAGTCCTCTTTGAACTAAACAACACGTATCCAAGCATTCTTTGCAAGACTAACCAGTAGTTCCTGCTCCAGGTCCTTAACCAAACAAATATCTGGGTTTTGTTTTGTTTTTTAAAAACAAAACAAAAACAAAAAACCAGGATATTTGAGTACCCTGTATAAAGCTAATGTCTTCCTTGTGAAACAGGGTTTCCTCCCTCTACCTCTAAGACCTTGCCCTTTGCAGGAGTTCTCCTCTTCTGTTAGCCTTAACTTTCCTGCCATTTTCCCACCCCTAGCAATGCACACCCTTCCATAGCCTCAGATTTAATTCTTGGAGAAGAAAAACCCACAGCCACTTGTTTTGTTTAAAGAGTTCTTCTTGCCACCTGAACCTGGACACTCCTGAGCTTCGTTATTCTGGAGTACTGTGTAGAATGCTATGCCTCTTCCCTGGCTGACTCTAGTCTAGTGGAGGGTATATTCCTTAGGTCCTCCTCTCAGCTCAGAAACCTCAGTTCCACATGTCCCAAGGCCCTGACCACTCCTTCTGGCGTATTACAGACCATGTTGAGCAAACCCAGGAGCAGAGATACTTGGGAGCCTCTTCTCAGTACTCCTCAAAGGTATAAGTTCCAAAATGGAGTCTTCAATGTCAGCCCACTTCCCAGTTCAATGGTCACCCCTGCCAAGGCCACAAAGACAACCAACACCACAGAGCTATACTCTCCATGCCTAGGGGACGTGTGAAGAGATGGCAAGTTACTTGTTGGCTCTCTCTCTTTCTATCCACCTGCTCTTCCCTCTCCCCACACAGAAAAGATTCCACAATGAGTCCTCAAAGATCCCTGATTTCTGCTAGACAATAAAATAAAATAGTAAATGTGTCTTACTGCCTCCTTGACCAGTTTTCTGCTGGATTCAACCATTGAGTCTGTCAGTGTGAACTCTGTTTTAATCATCTCCAGCACATTGATAGCTGATTCCAGGGGTGTGAGCTCAGCCTCCATATCAAAGGAGCAGTCTAGGACAGAACACAGTTTCCACTTTAAGCACTTTGCTATGGAGGAGCAAACGTCCAAAAAGTTCACACAGCTATTTATGAAAGCATGCAAACACCGTAAGACTCATTTGTATAAAGAACCATGCAAACCAGGCATTTAATCTCAGCCCTCAGAAGGCATCGGACAGAGGCCAACCGGGTGGACATAGTGAGTTCAACGGCTAAGGCTGTGTAGAGAGATTTTTGCCAGTTAAACAACAACAACAACTAATAATAAGAGGACCATACGAACCCAGTAAAGTTTGCATTTAATTGTTTATGTACTTGATATATGGTTCAAATTCAAATCAACATATTTCTTTTTTGTTTGTTTTCAAGACAAGGTTTCTCTGTGTAGCCTTGGCTGTCCTGGAACTCGCTCTGTAGCCCAGGCTGGCCACGTCCTCAGAGATTCACCTGCCTCTGCATGCTACACTAACACCGAGCTTCAACATATTTGAAGTGACTATCTTTCAATCCTTTTTGACACAGTTCAATTATAAGATATACGTTTGCCTCCAAAATCCAGAATAACACATCTTCCTCAGATACAAGTGGCCAACAATGAAGACAGTTTGTTATGTAGCTGCCAAGTTCAACTTGTGTGTGGATGGGAGGGTGTTCACACTTGACTATTCTGAAGAAGAGGGAGAAAGATGTTTCCTTATTGACGTAACTTACTTGTAGCAACAAAAATGGGTGTGCGATTAACAGGTGGAACAAAACAAAACAAAACAAAAAAAGACAGCCATGGAACTTTAACTGGAGAAAACCAGAATTAGAGAATTGAATGAAAAAGCCCTCCACGGTGGAAACTAGTGCACTTTAACCCGGAATCTTTCCGTTCCGGATGTTAAGTTTGAAAATAACAAAACCCTACGTAAGGAAGCCCAGAAAAGAAAACACAAAAAATAGTCATACCTAAATTTTCTCCTTCTTCAATGCGCGACAGACACTGCATAACCCGCAGCAACCGGGACACCGTATGCTCCTTCCCCAAGGGCCTGACAAGCAACGCTGGGAAAGAAGACACGGTTGGCTCCGCGAGCCCCGGACCCCAAGTCATGCCCCAATAGACCTTGTCCTCCCCGCGGCCCGAACCGGCCCTCACCCTGCATGATGTCCCGGATCTGCCTGAAGTCCCGGTACCGGCTACTCCGAAAGGCCCGCAGCGCCTCGTGGAAGTAGAACTTGAGCACCCAGCGGTTGACTGCCTCCTCCAGCCGAGCTTCCCCCGCGCCCCTCTCGGCTGCGCCTCCCAACCCGGGCTCGTGCCGCCCCCGTCGAGCCCGCCCGCCGCTGCGCGATGCCCGTCGGCTCGCCGCCCGCCCGCTGCTCTCGTTGCTCCCGCCTCCTCCCGCCATCGTGTTCGACCGCCGCGCGCCCTCCCCGCCCTCCCGGCTGGGCCGTTTCCTTGGCTGTGACGCCATCGGGTCACGCACAACGCCCGGGCCGGAAGCAGGGCCCGCTGTCCCGGCTCCCGCAGCCATGATCCCGACTGGGTTCCAAGCCGCCCGCGGGCTTCTGGGAGGGAAAGGACCGAGGTGGAGGGGGTCCACCCACTTTCTCGGCATCCGTAGTTCCCGGTGTGTCTGCTGCAATGCTTGCTGGGGATTGGAGTCCACACGGCCCAGCCAGGCGCGCTATTTTGAAGACTAGGCTGCAGACTTGGGACCCTATAAAGAATATGAAAAATAAGCGCATGCATAGTGTTAGACACTTCGCAAATTGTGAAAAGCAGTACAGTAGAAAAAAATTACTTTGTTTTGAGACAGAGTCTCACTGTGTATCCCTAGTTGGCTTGGAATTTAAGACATAGACCTCGAACTCTGCGTCTGGTTAGCAGTCCTGAGGTTAAAAGATAATGCCAACATGGCCAGCCTTTTTTTCTTCTTTCTTTTTAAAACCTGGGTTTGTTCTGGAAATCAACTCAGGTCCTCGTCATTCTAGAGCAAGCACTTTATCAACCGTGCACTGTCCCCAGCCACCTAGTAAAAATGTATTCTAAGACAGCTCCTGCAAAGTTGCCCAGACTAGTTTTGAACTCACTTTAGAGCCCAGGTACAAGGTTTTGGAGTCACTCTCTAAAGCAGTCCTAGCTGTAGTAATCCAAGCTGCTTGGTGACTCCAGCCTGTTTGCCTTACTTAACAGGAGCTAAACTATCTGCCTTCACATCCTGATAGGTCTGCTTGTTATTGTGTAAACCTTGAGGTACATCGTGGGGATTGTATTAAAATGAACTGAGTTACTGTTTTTGATTCCTGTAGCTCAGGGTTCAACAAATTGTGTGTGTGTGTGTGTGTGTGTGTGTGTGTGTGTACACGGAGATCCTAGGGTAACTTTTAGAAATTGGTTCTCACCTTTCATTATGTGGGTCTGAGAGACTGAAATCAGGTCATCTGGCTCAGTCTTTGGCAAGCGTCTTTACCCACTGAACCATCTATCTTGTTGACCATGGATTCCAAGTGCTTTTAATGAACTCATCTAGTGCATGCTTGGAAAATCTGATTTTAAGGTTGGTACAGTGGTCCATGCCTTTACACTGAGTGTAAATGTTATAGCACCGAGGGGAAAGTATCTTGGTAGTCAAGAGCTAAGGAACACCCCAAAGTCACACTATACAACAAACCTCACACACCAGAGATTTATTGGGAAGGAAGAACCCAAGGTCAGGCAAGAGGCAGCAGGATACTGAGCAGAAGACAGGGTTTATGTAGGGTTTCTTGGGGTGAGAGTGGAGCGTTCCAGGGCGAGTTTTCAAGTCCAGAGCTTGAGTTTTTTATTCTGTAGGGTGGGGGCTGGCTGGGTCCAGCCATTCTAGCAGTTAAGAGTGTTCTGTGGGTGGAACTGGCAGTTGCAGAACCTCAGGGGTGAGGTCTTACTACTGTTTTACAGCTCTGCTCTGGCAAGGGGAGGTTTCTCTAGAAAAAGTATTACAGCTCTGCTTCAGCAGGGGGAAATTTTCACAGATGAAGGTGTTGCAGCTCTGTTCTGGGAAGTAGCCTGTCAATCAGGACAAAGACTGCCACAAAATCACACTGTAGACCAAACCTCACACAAGAGATGTATTTGGGAGGGAAAAAACCCAAAAGGCTTGCCTCTGCTTGGCTCTGCTTGGGTGAGAAGCAGCAGCGAACTGAACAGAAGGAAGACGTTATAGGTGGTTTCTTGGGGTAGGGGTGGAGCTTTCCGGTGTGGACGTTTCCAGAATGGGGATTGGTGGGATTTCAAGGAAGTGCGTCACTGTGAAGGCAGGGTTCTGAGGTCTTAAATGCTCAAGCTACGGCCAGTGTGAAACACAGCCAGTTTCCTCCTTGTAGATCGGTTGTAGAACTCTCAGCTCCTTCTCCAGCACTTTATCTGTCTGGATGCTGCCACACACACTCCCCACCATGATGGTAATGAACTAAACCCCTGAAACTGTAAACCAAACCCAAATTAAATGTTTTCTTTTACAAGAGTTACCTTGGTCATGTACCTTAGTCATGGTGTCTCTTCACATCAATAAAATCCTAACTAAGACAATATATGTACAAATTTAGGAAGCCTCAGTATCAGGATACCATACGAGCCCTCTAATGGCCCTGGATGTTAATTGTCCCTCCCCAGAGTCCCTCCATTACCTATTCCCTCCATCCTGCTCCCCATTTAATCCTCCCACTCCCAGTCTCCTCCCTCTCTCCATAACATATTCTATTTTCCCTTCCTTGCGAAATCCCCCTCCCCAAGTCCTTTTCTAGGTACTTAACCCCTTGTGGTTACATGGAGTAACTAACACCTATAAGGCAGACTTAAAAGCTGACCACCACATAAGAAAAGAAAACACCCATATTTGTCTTTCTGAGCCTGGGTTACGTCACACGGATGATTTTTGTCTTTCTAGCCCCATCATTCACTTGCAAATTTCATAATTTTTGACAGCTGAATTATATCCCATTGTGTAACTGTACCAGAATTTCTTTATTCAGTCCTCTGTTGATGGACATCCAGGCCGTTTCTAATTTTCTGGCTATCATGAATAGCGCAACCAGAGTCTGATGAGCAAGGGCCTTTGTAGTAGGATGCACAGTCATTTGGAAACATGCTCAAGAGTGGCAGAGCTGGATTTTGAGGTAGATCTATATTCCCAGCTTCCTGAGAAACCACCACACTGGTTTCCATAGTAGCTATACAAGTTCGCACTCCTACCAACAATGAATAAAGGGCATCCTCATCAGCTTGAACTGTCACTTTTTTTATTGATTGTGGCCATTCTGACAGATGTGAGATAAAATCTCAAAATCATTTTAATTTTAATTTCTTTGATGGCTGACAACATTAAACACTTCTTTTTAAGTATTTGTCTGCCATTTGTGTACATCTTTTGAGAGGTCCCTGATTAGTTCTGTTACCCTTTTTTTTTTTTAAAGATTTACTTATTTATTATACATAAGTACACTGTAGCTGTCTTCAAACACACCAGAAGAGGGCATAGGATCTCATTACAGATGGTTGTGAGCTATCATGTGGTTGCTGGGATTTGAACTCATGACCTCTGGAAGAGCAGTCAGTGCTCTTAACTGCTGAGCTATCTCTTTAAACCCTCTTCCCCATTTTTTAAAACTTGTTTTTTGTTTGGGCTTTGTTTGCTTAGGCTTTTTTTGTTTTTGTTTTTTGAGACAGGGTTTCTTTGTGTGTCCTAGAACTCACTCTGTAGACTAGACTGGCCTCAAACTCACAGAGATCTGTTGTAACAATTTTGGAATTTTGGTTTCTTTAAAAAACAAAAATATTAGAATAGAATGTGTGTGTGTGTGTGTGTGTGTGTGTGTGTGTGTGTGTGTGTGTGT
>JADRCC010160706.1:0-13540 GCA_019843855.1 Hylomyscus alleni | reverse complement strand
TTCTTCTTCTTCTTCTTCTTCTTCTTCTTCTTCTTCTTCTTCTTCTTCTTCTTCTTCTTCTTCTTCTTCTCCTCCTCCTCCTCCTCCTCCTCTTTCTCCTTCTTCTTCTCCCCTTCCCTTTCGCTTCTTCTTCCTCTTTTTTCTTTCTTTTTTCTCTCCTCCTCCTCTTGCTTCATCACCACCACCACCACCACCACCCTTGGAATCCAATAGTACAGATAGAAACTAGCATTATTTTTTTAAAAATAATCTGTCCTGAGATTTTTCCCACATTCTTAAGGTCATGACAATGATGAGCAGATGACTGGCCAGCCAGCAAGCCCTATCCTCTGGCACCATCTGGTTCCAGTGGCAGTAGGTCTTAGGTGAAAGGTCAAAGTTGAACCCTTTTCTGAGCTTTGTGGAGTTGCTCCCACAGAGAGGCTAGGAAGCTTCCACAGTGGCTCAGACTTTCCAGTCTCTTTATCTGGAGAGAGAAATCTTTCAATCTTTTCTCTAGACTGGAGGCCAGCATTCATTTCCAGCAAAGCTTTTGATATTTATTTTATTTCCAGCAGAGTTGAATTGTAGTAATTAATCCAGCCTAAAAATGTCCCCTAAGAAACGAATACCACAGAAAAGAAACTTAGAGTCCCATTTAAAGTATTTGTAAGTAATATCTCATGGTTAATTGGTCCTCCCAGGCAAAAATCGTACTGTTTCAACAAACACTGGTCATTCCAATGTGAGCGAATGGTCAAAGAATGTTACCTATAAGCTCTGGAACCTGAAGCTGCTCACATATCAAGCTCTTTTTCTACCTCTATTATGGAAGCTGAATTCCAACCAGGGGCGGAGGAAGACATGCTCTAGGGAAGACTTCTACATACCTGGTAGCATTTCTGATTTAAGGCAACAATATCTCCTCTTGGGTGGTCAGGACAGACCACCCAAGAAACAATGACTTAATACAGTTGTGATGGTGCAGACCTGTAATCTCAGTATTTGGGAGTAGAGACAAGAGGATTGGTGCAAGTTCAAAGCCAGCTTGGGATACATACAAAGTTCCAGATCATCTGGGGCTCGAGAATCTGCTAACCAACCAACCAAATCAAACCAAACCAAACCAAACCCAAACCAAGCCAAACCAGAAACTCACTGACTTGTAGTATAACCTTCATCTACAGTTATATCACAGAAATTAAAAAAAAGGATAATTTGGTTCCTGAATTGTTTAAATTGGAAAACTAGTTGTTTAACTTTAGAATGCTAAGCTTAACTTATATACAGTTCATCTGAATGGAGATGTCTAGTAGCTATTGGTTAGATGAGTCTATAGTTCAATGGGGTGAATATATTTGGGAGTTACATATAAGTGGAAGGCATACAAAGCTGTTCACTGGGTGGGGTGACAAAGGTAGGCAAGCTAAACTCTACTTGGTAATGGTGTCGATATCTTTTCCTTTATCATCAGATGAGCTGAATCTCAGGATTCACCCACCATGTGTATTCTTCTCTTGTGTTACTTGGGCAGTCACTTCAGTACCCCAACCCCTTTGTGCTTTTGTGTCTTTGAGCTCTCCACAGGAGAGGCTGGGTACAGAGAGGAGATGGGTGCCTCATGGGTGCACACAGGCATGAAATGCGTTCCTTGATAATGCCTCACTCATATTTTGCCCCTACTCTGTCTCTGGGCTACAGCTTCCACATGTTCATGAGTCTGGTAAGCTTTTCTCCTTTCATTCTTTTAGAGAAAGAAAGTTATGGACGTTTTTGTCTGATTGGAGTCACTGGAAGTTGTGCATGTTACAGCGGTCTATGCCCAGAACCTCTCTTTTCTGGAGCTACATATAACCTCAGGTCCCTTATGGGACCATTTGGGTTTCATGCCCGACTTGTGAGTCAGTCAGCTTTCTCTTTGGATGAGTGCCACCCAAATGGCTGCCTCTCTGTGTATTCTGCCATTTTCTGTACAATCTTCTCTCTGTGTGATGGCTGCTCTCTATTTGTTTTTATGTCATCTCATGATAGTTGTTCTTTGTGGGTCTTAGTTCCTCCCTGTACCCTGTTCTGTTCTGTTCTGTTTTCTTTGTGACTGTTATGCCTCTATGTTTCTCCTCTCCTCTTCCTCATTCTCCTTCTTCCAGCATCCTCTCCCTGTCCTGCCTCTTCTATCTCCAACTCCCCTCCTCCTTCTTATACTCCTACTGTATTTCTTCCTATCTCTCTTTCTCTTCCTCTTCCTTCCTTCTCATCCTCTTCTTTTTATTCTTCTTCCTCTTCCTCCCTCTCCTCCTCCAGATCATCTTCTCTTTCTCCTGTTTCGGAAGGTACCATGTGTGTCCCAGTAAGTACAGAACCTGTCTGTTTCTCTCACTCCTGTATCTTCTAGTGTCTGGTATCCAGTAGACATTCAATACTATGTATCTGAGTGGATGGGAAGATCAACTTTGACCTAAAGACTTACAGGCAAAGGAAATCAGTTGCTTATGGAAGAAAACAGATAAAAGCCACTTACTATCATATTATTTTAGGAAAAGGAAGAAGCTCCTGCCATCATGGTCTTTGTGAAGGTCATCTTGATATGGAGGGAAAGGACTTCTCTCTTAGCTGAAGGAAAGCTATTGCTGCATATATGATGAACTCCTTCCTCACTGAAGTCTCTTAGGAAGCCTTGTCCAGTCTTCAGCTGCATTTTGAGCCTCCACAGAGAATATCTAGTTATTATCAAGCTATGAAATGGTAACTTCACCATGATTTCACTTCATATTTTTTTCTTAAAGAAATTGGTGTGTTAGAGTAGTTTTTCTGGAAAAGTCCACTGCAGAAGGTAAGATTTCTGGGTAACAGTCCTGAGATGGTCTTGCTTTGGGAACTGGGTTAAGCTAGTTTCTCTTTGGTCTTCCACTTTTACAATAAGTCAGGCCAAGTCATTACCATGGACTTCTCATAGGGAGACTCTTTAGCTATCAATCCAGTAGGATAAACACTAACACATTGCAGTGTGGGATTTTACATCCAAGGATGAGATCTAAACAGTTATGAAAATACCATCTGGCCCCAAACTTTAGAATTTTGTAGATTAGCATCCCTATGTAAACCTGCTAGACCTAGCAGGCAGTGATAGCTTTGAATACTGTTATTTGTTCTCACCTGTCTTTTATGTTGGGTTAGTAGAATGCATTTGACATGAATGATGGATAAAGAGAAGGAACAATGTTTAGACATGTTGATATATCAAGTTCATCAGAAAAACTTACGTCTTAATACAAAATATAATGCATTGGCTTCTGAGAAGGGGTTGTTGATAAAAGATGTTCCATCTCTGTTGAGCTTTCTTGTGTCACAGAGAGAAGAAAGACTTGCTCATCATCTCTCCATGAAATAACATTTAACAGCTACTATGTCTTGAGAAATATCTTCATGATACACAACTTCTTAGACAAGAGCATAATTCTTGGAGGGCAGGTTATTTGCCCTTTGGTTACTGGATTAATTTAGGGAACCTTCTTAAATTTTCTGAGCCTGAGTATAGAACTGGTCATTGCTATTACTGCTCTGATTTTTTTTTTTTGAGACAGGGTTTCTCTGTGTAGCCCTGGATATCCTGGAACTCACTCTCCAGACCAGACTGGCCTTGAACTCAGAAATCTGCTTGCCTCTGCCTCCCAAGTCTGCTCTAATCTTTAGACATTCCCTGACCACTGTCATCTTGAACCCACAGAAGCCATGAGTACTGCATGAGATCCTCACAAGACTGTCTTAGTAATATCCCCTGGTGCAAGTGGGGAAATCTCATGAATGCTTGAGGTACCTCAATGCTTTGCGGACATCTAAGTGGTTAACAATTGCTAGGTGGTGGGAAGACTTTTATTGATGGCATAATTGCCCTGTAAACTATGTTCCAATAAGTAACTGCTTGTCCATGCTCCTGTGAGTTTCCCTAGTGCATTTGTTGGTTCACAAGTAGACTTGGGTGGAATAATTTCTTGATTTTATTGTCTGCTCTATCTGGGGGTAGGTGGAAATAGACTGCCCAGGAGAAGTCACATAACTCTGGAGAGTTGGGTATGTTGCTAGCTTATGTTTATGTGTGTGTGTGTGTGCGTGTGCGTGTGCGTGTGTGTGTGTGTGTGTGTGTGTGTATCATCCTGTGGCTACCTGACAGTGCACTGCTGTGTAAGAGCTAAGAAAATATTGTTTTCTAAAGTCATTACAATTCCTGATATTTGGTCACAACAAATAATGGATTAAAGTGGAAGTGTGGAGTCACCTCAAAGTTCATTTCTATCCACTTTAGCATAGATTATTTCATTTATATTATATAGTACACATAAATGGCAAGTGCCATGATTACATTCATGGTGCAGATGAGGGAAAGAAGATGTTCAAGTGTTCTGTGGTTTCATCTTCCTCACTGTCATCTATATCATACCTTATCTTTGAGACACCTCTGCCAATGTCTCATTTCACTTTGTAACCTGGGAAGCTGAAGCCTGGAGACACTAAACAAATTTCCTCAAGTTTCAAAGCAAATCAAAGACAACTTGGAAGTGTACATCTACACAATTTCCAGACCCAAAGTCTTTTCCCTACGTAATGTTCCAGACAGAATCCACCTGGATTCAGGCGCCCTATGCTCTACTCTTTAAAAAATACCAGCTGCTTTAAACTGTGGCACCCTAACCCCTTCTCAGTGGACTGTCATTGACTAATTTTCTAATTCTTGATGGTCACCCCTTTTTTTCTTCAGGTTTTACATTCATTTATGCTTTTTATCTCTATCTCTTCAACAAAAATTTAAACTCTTTGAATACAGAGGTCATGCTTTCCATTTTATTCTATTGTTCTATTTCCCCCAGGAGATGTCTAGCTCAAAGTAGGCATCTACAGTTTTTCAGTCTACCAGTAACCTCAGCTCTACCACTCTGTCATTCCCTCTGATGATTTACTTTAGTGAATTTTCTACTGTCTTTTTACCCCAGTTTTCTCAATAGCACAATGAGAAGATGGTAACACCCACCTTATGGAATAGATGCAAGGATTAAAGATATTAATGTAACTAAGGGGCCTCAAGCAAAGTAAACATTAGGAACTCAAAACAACTTAAACTATGATTACAAAAGCCATTGTACATTCTTTAAGGATTTTAACTATCTCTTTATTACTTTGCCAATATTTGTTTTTACATATATTAGCTAGTTGACCCCTTTAAGCATCCATTATCTTTATCCTCACTTTATAGATGAGGAAGTGTAGGGATTAAAAGACAATATATTGTTTTTATGATTTTGATCAGTGTCTAGGAGAGGCATTTATCTCTTGGCTTCCAACAAAGTCATCCTACCCTCTCTATTGTCTTTCTGTGGAAGCTAGTCCAATTCTACAGTGACAATCCCATATTTCCATTCATTAAATTCAGAAGCTTTACACTATCCGTTTTGGTCTGCAAAATGTGTCACTGACACACTCCTATAATTAAAGCCAGTCTCAATGTAAAGCTAAATTAATAGGACTATTGTGTATCATGACCCAAGGCAATACAATATCCAGGGCCATCTATTTATATTTAAAGCATTTAAAACAATTCTCCTTCTTCCATTCTGCCATACACCAAAAAATCAATTTATACCAAATGTTGTTATAAAACCATATTTATCACCCAAGAGATTAAGAAAAGCAAAGAGCCAATTTAATGACAGGATGTAGTTCATTATTTATTTCTAGCATGTAAATTATAGATTGTCATAAATTTTTTATTCTTTGGGTGGCCACTACTTTATTCTAGGGAAAAAATGGAAAAGCTTGCATCACAAAGAGCAAATGTCTCATCTCTGGGCATAAGAGCCAGCTCTTTTGCCTTCTAACAGACGATAATCTGTCAGGATGAAAAATTAATGGCCCTCCCTTAATTCATCATTGCATGCCTCTGTTCTAGTAATGCCTTCTTTCTCAGCCTCTCTTCACCCCCACTTCTCTTTCTTTATCTTCTTCCTCTGCTCACCCACTCTGTGTATCATCACTGAGTTGAAGGCAGAGAAGTGTAGTTGTGGTGGTGAGGAGGAAGAAGAGACTGACTGAATTTTGTTCTCATACAGTGTCTGGGAAGGGGGGGCTCTATTCATTAAATGCATCAGAATTGGTGGTATAGATGGCAACAAGTGTGTGTGCTGTCATTGGTGTTAGATGTTCTTTCAAGAGCCAAGATCGGCAGAGGGAATCTTAAACAGCATGGTGTTTCAACATGAGATTTATCATGGCCTAAGGGTCAAACCATAAGATCATAAGAAAGAGCCTTTGAGAGGAGACCATGAAATGGGTGAAGTTGATACCACTACTGACTGTTGAGCATTGGTGGGTCATCAAGACCACTTTCCAATCCCTTTATTTATCCCAAATCATTTTCCCTTCTATGTCTCTTGAAGACCCATCTGAATTCATGGCCCTCTACTCTGACTCTTTGGGAAGTGGACCTACAATTTCATTGTAGTAAATGCCTGTACTTCTTATTTCTACATATTGTTCTTCTAGACAAACATCAGTCTTTAAGCATTGGTCCTGGGGCTTGTTTTGGCCATGGTCAGGTGAGAGCACAGATGGAATCTCTTGTAGCTCAAGCTGGCCTCAAGTTCACTAAGTGGCTGAGGATGACCTTGAGCTTCTGAGCCTCTTACCTCCACCTTCTGAGTGCTGAGATTGCAGATGTAGATTATCACATTTTTTTGTGTGTGATGCTGAGCATCAAATCAGGGATTCATGAGTGCTAGGCAACACCCCTACCAACTAAGCTCATTCCCAGCTCCATGAGAGCAGCTTTAAGCACAGATGTGCGATATATCACATGTCTTCCTGCCATGATACCACCATGCAAGTGTGATGGAATGATATTACCATCATCTGGGTTCTTTGGTTTTTTCAGCTAGGCATACAGCTCTGAAGATCCATTAGTCCTTCAAGGTATGAAAAGAAGCCTTGTAGGAGTAGGCCTCTGAGACACAGGGTGCGTTTGCATCAGACATACCACTCTCTTGCTTTCTGAGGTTGAGTAGAGATGTCCTTTCTCTTCTGTAAGACCCACTACTATCTTGTAGAGTCTCGATTCTTCCATCATTTCCCAAAGGTTTTGTTTGTCCTCCTTCCCTCCCATTTCTTACTTTATGTTTTTGAAAGGGTTGTATGCTCTTATTTTCTTTCATTTCTCATTTTTATTTCCTTTTTACTGATTATAGGATTTTTCTCCAATGCCTAAGTGATGTTCTTTGAGATAGTCAATGCCTTTGGCTTTGTTGGATCTAGTTCATCTACTATATTAGATTTCATTAATGTGTCTGATACCATGCATTTGGTCTTCTACTTGAAATGCCATGACACTTGAATTTTATTATATTTGAACCCCCTGAATCTTGGCATGACCTTTGTCTCATTTTTGGAACAGTGTCCTACTTCAGTTTCTGCATCTGTTATTGTTGTTTCTCAGAATTCTAGAAGTCTTGTAAGATTTTTCCTATTAAACAGTTCCCCCCTCTTAGAGCTTCAACTCTTTTAACTCCAAGGCCACATCCCCTTGTTTCTAAAGACTTAGGCAAAGCACAGCCAATGTTGAGTAGCATCCTCAGAGGCTGATTTAACATCAAAAACATGTCCATGGTACCCACCCATCATCTTTCTCTATGACTCATTTCCTTCTTTTTTCTTTCTTAGTTAATAACTTCTTGTGTTGTTGTTGTTGTTGTTGTTATTATTATTATTATTATTCAGGGTTATAAAATTCTCATTGGAGCAAGGACTTATGGTCCATTGGGCTTGAGGACATGGCAGTGGGAAAGACTTGGTGGGCAGAGTGAGGGTGTGAGGCATTGGCCTTCTAAAATGGTGAGGACCAGTAGGTGGAGCCAGTTGGTCAAAACAAGAAGCTCACAGAAGGTTTACAGGTTTACCACTAGCAACTTATTTTCTTTAACCAGGCCATACTTCCTCAGCTTTTAAAATGGAATCATAGTTGGGAATGGAGGGTTTAGAGTAGAAGTCTGTAGGAGTGTTTGAGAACCATGTCACACTGGTCTTGATTTTCAGTAAACTTGATTTTCAAGTTCTCTCAAACTTGACCTCTGTTTCTGTATCTCTAAAGGTATGCATGCAGTATATTGACATCCTAGTAGCATCCAGGGTTGGGGATACCTCCCCTACCTCCCCCACCAAGTTGCTTGTCTACCTCTCTGGAGCTTCAAATAGATTGGCCTGCTCACCTTAAGACAGCAGAAGCAATCTGCAGCTCCACTTCTGCCAGGCCATGAACTGCAGAGGCTAGGTCATGGGCACTCAGGGGTTAATTCATTTCCTACTTCCTGTCTCTATTGTGACCTTGAGGACAGGGCTCAGAACATCAGGTCAAGTTCATGCGGCATCTTCCTCCAAATTGTTGTATTTTGTCAGTGAGCTTCCTTTCCCACTTTAATAAAACAACATCCAAAATAGATTGGCTTGACTTCCCAACAAATTGCCATTGTGTAAGTGCTGCCTGCTTTGCATTGCTCAAATATTCAGAGGGAATTGGTGATATTGTTGAGTGGCTACTGTGAAGATTTATGTGCAAAGCTGAGAAGGGTTGCTTCCTTTTTCTATTTTTTCTCCCCTTAAAGTAATAATAAAGATTACAAAAGAGAAATAAGCAAGGGAAGTTAATTTGAAATGAATCTTTAATCAGGTTTCATCTGTTCGAAGCAAACGTCTCCTTTGTTTGAGCACGGCCACAGGGGTGGAGCCTGGAGACATCATTCTGAAGATGTATCCTCAAAGTCAAAGCCATTCTGACAGAAATCAAACGAGAAATAATTTCTCCCTGAAGGAATTCTGTTTCAGCTTAATGACAGCTCGAGTGTTCCTGTTCAAATGGCATAATGGGGCTTTTTAATTACGGTTCACACTGTCCAGTGTAATGGCAAGACTTTTACTTATTTATTTTTTTCCCTGAGCTCATTTGTTGAGTGTGTATTGCCAAATGCAGAGTTTACCCCAAGGTGAAAAAGCAAATTAACTTCTAAAGGTAGATGTGTGTTCAAACTTCCCTTTTATGGGAGAGGAGAATAGGCCCTGGCTCAGCTAATAGGGCACAGATTTTCACTACAGTTGGAAATTTATTTCCCAAGACCACTGGAGGGGTATGGTCAGAGACACAAGACGGACCATGCAGTAGGATGCCTATGTTAGTTTATTTTCCTTTTCTTTTTCTTTTGTTGCTTGGTAGATAAAATAACCAGACAAAAGCTAGCAACTCCAGGGACAAAGAGTTTATTTTGGCTCACAGTTCCTGAGAGGATATAAATGGAGTCTATTATGGTAGGAAGATATGGAGACAGGTGTGGAAGGCATGATGCTGGTAGCATAAGGGAAGGAGACACACACACACACACACACACACACACACACACACACACACAGAGGGAGAGAGAGAGACAGAGACAGAGAGACAGAGAGAGGGAGAGAGAGAGCGCAATGTGGGTTAGAGATCAAATGTTCAAACATGATCCTATAGGGGGATATTTTATATGCAAACCACAGTGCCCAACATCAAAGCTGAAAATCGAATCTGAACCTCTCCTAAGAAGGCCAGACTAAGGTAGCTTACCCATTGGACAACGGAGAATGTACTTCTGGGACGCCCTGGTGGAAACTCCCATTTTAGTACTTTGCTCCAGCTCTGTGGAGTAGCAGGGTCGTTTAGCCTTGAACATTCATAGCAGAAATTTATAGCAGTTGTAGTGATATAGAACCTTGCTTGAGTTGGAATCCATCTCTGCATTTGTTTTTTGAGACAGGGTTTCTCTGTGTAGCCCTGGATGTCCTGGAACTCACTCTGTAGACCAGGCTGGCCTCAAACTCAGAAATCCTCCTGCCTCTGATTCCCAAGTGCTGGGATTAAAGGCGTGCGCCACCACTGCCCAGTACCCATCCCTATTTCTTATCAGTTCTAGAATTTGCTCAAGCTCTCTGAGTATTCATGGTGACAGGAAGAGACATGAATGGAGAGAACTGGAGTCATTACAGTATTCTTGTACTATAGTAGAAGCCTCAGCTAGCACACACAGGTCTGAATGAAGCTGTTCAAACCCAGCTCTGTTTTCTACTCTTTGTCTAGTTAGACATCTTGCTATAGGGATCCCACCTTTGCCTCTCATATGCCAGGATTATGGGTAGGTCATCATTTCCACCCAGCCATCTTTTTTTTTTTTGAATGCTAGAACTCTGAACTCGGGTCCTCATTCTTGCATGGCAAATCCTTTATCTGCTGAGCTATCTGGCCGGCCCAGAGCATCTTGGTATTAAATGACTGGATATCTTTATAATGACCTTTCTTTGTTTCTTTGCTGTCTAATTAGCAGATTTATAGTACTCTTGTGAACTAACAGGCCTTCAAAACAGAAGCCTGGGTATAATAATTTTCTAGGAAGGCTCTAGATCAAAAGATGGGGATACCTAACTTTTCTATTTTGCTTTAGAAAATGTAGAATTGAGAACATTTCTAGCTTACACGAGTGTTTAAGAAACAAAAAATAGGGGGAGGGACCAGATGTCTGTTTTCTTTGCTGCCGAGCTGAGACTGCTTCTATTTCCCTATTGTGCAATTCTAGATGGATGTAGGTCATTACTAGGGAGGGTGGGAAAGGATGCTGAGTTAGTGTAGGAAATGACTGTAATTTTGGTGTTTGCAAAAGCTTCATGAAAACTTCCTTTTCTGTACCCAGCTTGTCTTAGAATGTTATCTGTCTCAGGACACTCATGAGCTGGTCAAGAGTGTCAGGGTGTCACTGCCCATCATCTCCATCCTAGTTTCACCTGACCCCCTCACAGCCACTGCAGGGTATTTCCTAATACACAGTGTTTGCAGAGGTGCAACACATCTATGTACACAAATTTGGACACATGTGTTACCTTGACACTATGTATTCTAGATGCATTCATCCCCTCCTTGGCCACTTGAAAGTCTAGTTTGATTTTTGATCTGTGAAACTGATGCTTAATTAAATAAATGTTGAGTGAAGGAAAAAATCTATTAAAAGAAAATATGCCTTTAATTCCAGCACTTGGGAGGCAGAGGCAGGCAGATTTCTGAGTTCAAGGCCAGCCTGGTTTATGGAGTGAGTTCCAGGACACAGAGAACCCCTGTCTCGAAAAAACCATAAGAAAAAAAAGTCTGCACAGCAAATAGGCATTCGACAGGTAGTTATTGAACAGTGACTTCCTATCACTTTGGATGACTTGATTCTCACCCATTAACTCTGTTCATACGATCCCATTCTTCTCGAACCCTATGAATTAATAATAAGCTAAGTAGAGTTCATAATTTTCTGTTTTATGACTCAGTCACTGTGATGGGTCATCTCATCGTCAACTTGATGAGATCTAGAATCAACTGAGGGAGGGGCCTCTGGGAGTGCCTTCGGGGGATTATCTTGATTATGCTAATTGAGATGGGAAGACTGCTCCCTGTGTATGGCCCAGTCCAGTTTGGATCCTGGACTCTATAAAAATGGGACAGAGAGCTGAGCACAACATTCAGTACCTCTTGACTATAAGTGCAGAGTGAGCAGCTGTCTCATGTTCTTATCCATGTGACTTCCCTGTCTCTATAGACTTCCCTCCCACAATGGGCAATATAAAGCTTGGCACTCTGAACTGAAATAAGCCCCTTTCTTGCTTGTGCCCTGGTATTTTATTACAGCAACAGGAAACATAGCTAAGATGGACACATTGCCCAGTAGATATTTTCTGGAACAGGACTGACTAGGTTAAGGAAGGAGGAAGAAGTGATCGTAGTTATTTTGCTACTGTGGTGGTGACCTCCAAGGAGAAGGGATTTGATATGCTCATGCTGATCACTCATTGCATGGAATGTCAATAAGATGGCTGCCACCTAGAGACCTGAAACCCCCTGGTCTTGAGTCCATCACACACCTGGGGTCTCAGCCTTTTGATGTTTTTATCTTTCATCTCGGAAGCAGCTACTCACGTCACTTTCGCAAGAGCCTGACACTAGAAGTGAGTTCAGACAGCTGGGTTGTCAGGCATTTATATCTGTGATCTGGATTGAAACAGTTCCTCCAAAACTCTTCAAAGCGACACAAGAGACTGTCCCAAATACTTCTCTCATTTGATTTTAGTAGTGCATTCTAGAATCATTAAACTTCGACTTCTGATTTACATAGTACCAACGATATTGCCCATGTCCACCACAAATATTGCCACATTCCTGCCTTTTTCTGTGTAAAACAAAATAACACAAGTAATTCATTCTCTTATCTATGTGACAGGAAGATAACACATTGGTATACAGTTGATACCCGCTGATGCTGGTCTGAGTATTTGGTACCCGAGACACCTCAATAGTTCACTTTTCCCAAAGCCATTATACTTTCCTCATGTGTTTGGGGGTACCACTGAAATGTAGACCTGTGAGCCCACCCTAGTACACGAGTCCCACTTGTGTGTGACTACTGCTTTTATCCTTCTCTTGTGATGTGGCCGATTGTCACTCAGTTCCTATTCCTAAGATCTAATTCCATCATATATAAAATGGAGATCAGGATCCTTGTCTTTTCCACATCACTGGGTTTCTGGGAGAATTATATAAGCTAGTGGAAGCCAATTAAAAATTTTACAGTTCTATAACTATATGAGAGATTATTGGGTATAGTTAAATACAATTGGTGCTACTCAGTTAATGAAGCTATCTCCTCAAAGCACCACAGCCTTCCTCTTCACACTACTTGAAATGACGGAGTTATAGCTGCTTGATGATTTAATCCTTATCTTCCCTCAGCCATGCTAAACTTCTTTGAGGACTAGATCTGTGAATGCAGCTGAACTCTCAGGGATGTAATCATTGGAGGTCGGTGGGCTCTGGTTGCTCCAGTGGGGCAATGCCCTCCACTTAGATTCTAAATGTCTGTGAGGGTGGGATGCACAGAGCATCCTGGGTAGCTGGGTGGGGAATCTATCAAGCGGGGGGTGGTTCCCATGGTTTTCATTCTGACCAGCTTGAGGTTCTGGCAGCTGAGATGGAAAGTCTGTTATGAAAATGGCCAGTAAGTGTTTTCTCAGAGTGTTCAAGGTCCTTAGCCATCAGAGAAACACAAAACTACTCTGAGACTTGGTCTCAGAATGGATATCATCAAGAAAACAAGTAATAAGTGCTGTCGAAGATGTGGGAAAACCCTTATTCACTGTTGGTTGGGATGAGAACTGTTGTCACTATGGAAATCACTGTGGAGGCTTCCCCAAAACTTAAAAATAGAACTATGATACGGCCCAGCTACAGAACTCCTGGGTTCTATACCCTACCTCAAGATACTTGTACTTAAATGTTTATTGCCACTGTATTCTGAATAGCTGGGGAGTGGAGTCATCCTAGAGGTCCATCGATAGATGAATGGTTAATGAAATGGGGTATATAGCAGAGTGGAACTTTATTAATATACTTTTTGTTTTGAGATTATAACTACATCATTAATTCATTTTCTTTGTCCCCTTTAGACCCTACCATATATCCCTCCTTGATCTTTTT
>JADRCC010160705.1:0-11410 GCA_019843855.1 Hylomyscus alleni | reverse complement strand
CCCATCCCCAGAGGCCCCTCCCATCCCCAGAGGCCCCTCCCATCCCCGGAGGTCCCTCCCATTTCTGGAAGCTCCACCCTGCCTGAACTACAAGGTCCCTGAGAGGACAAACCTTTTCCAAGGAAGGACTGTCGAAGGTCTCGATCTGGTTGTTCAGCTCTTTGCTGAGGCGCAGGCTCCAGCTGGTCCCACGGGTCTTCTTGAGAGAGTTTCTGAGAAACTGGGAAGTCGAAGACGGTGGTGGGCCGAGGCACGCAAACCCGGCCTTGCTCTTAGCTGGGTTCGAGGAATACTATGTGACCCTGAATATGGGCTTGTTCTTCCTGGGCCACCTTCTCTAGATCTCCATTCACTGGATGGACGGCCAACCCAGCACTAACATTATGTGTGTCTGGAGCATGGCTGTGGCTTTAGAAGCTGCTGGGAGATTAGGTCTGTCCTGGAAAAGCAGGCTGTCCCCGCTGCTTTTCCAGGCACTTGGCTCGCTCAGTTCTCCCTTACTGATCACACACAGACATAGGCGCCAACCTTGTTAAGTCTGCTCTGACAGAGGAAAACATGTCCTTTACAAGACCCTAATCTTGTTGTCCACATCAAATGTCCTTCAAGGCTCCTTCTCTTCTCCCTTGTTCTGGCCTCAGAGACAGTTTACCCCTTTACCTGAATCAGCATATCCTCCCAGGCCTTCTGGTTCCAGGTAAACTCAGTGTGCTCTACAGGATAATATGGATGGTCTCATGGGCTGCCCTCTTCTGCTCCCCCGACCCCAACCCCCCCCCCGATAAATCTTCTTGCCCCGGCATCAGAGACCCTCTATGAATGAGCTCACTACATTCAGTATTTCCCTTCCCACACCCCCCAAGGTATGCATCCAGTTCTTAAGACCAAAGGAGGTCTGTTCAGGTCCGCCAGACCCCAGGTTCCTGTGATCCAAGGCACATGACTAGTGAGTGGCCCAGCATGCACACAGAGTGGGCACCTCACCTTCCAGGTACTGGACCAGCAGAGGGATCTCCTGCTCCCACATGTCCGCCATGGAAGGAGCAATGCTCTGGCTTAGGGTCCTCAGGAGGTTGAGCATGGCAATCCCACGACCTTCTCCCTTGTAGGGTGATGACATTAGCACCTGGAAGGCCCCAGTGAGTCAGTGAGCAGAGGCCAGGCATCTGCTCCCTCTCTTGGGAGTCCACCATCTTCATTATAAAGAGGAAACTGAGCAGGGTATATGATTTTCAAATCAAGCCCAAGGATTTCCAGCATAGAAAGGCCTGTAGGGGACACTGCTGGCGGGAAGGGGATGAGAGGCCAGACCTGGGTTCCTTCCTGACCCTGAGACTCAATGGAGCATTGATATGTGCCCACAGGACTGAGCCTACCTGGGGCCATGACTGGTGTGCTGGTGGTGTTTTATGGCATAGGAATCTGAGAACAGATCCTGACCAGGTCCGCAGACATCTGAGCACACTGTCTCTGATGTATCTTCCCAAGAAGGACAACACAGACCTCCGGACACTATTCTGCCCAATATCCAGCTTCTTCCCTGCATCCCAGATCCCTCCTCCCTCTGGAGCATGGAGAATGAGGAGTTCAGGGAAGAGGTGTCACCTGGCCTCAGTATGTCAGTCACTCACCAGGAGACGGGCCAGCAGCTTCTGGGGTGCAGGCAGGTCCACTGAGGAAGGAAAAGGAGCCTCAGAGAAGGATGCCTGCCCATTTCCAGACGTGTCCTATAACCCCCAAGGTGGGCGCTTTGAAGGTCATTTTTCAGGATTATTACTATTACCCCAGATAAAGAATGGGTCTGCCCAAGGGAGTGTCTCATGAAGAACATCACTGGCTGCTTCCAAAAGGAAGGGAGAATTTTGCTCATGAGCCAGGCCCATAGATGGTATGTTTTAGGTTGTGGATGTTTATTTTTTGAATGGATCTGCCAGGGCAATGTCCTATCTCCTATTATAAACCTTATCCTCTCTTTCGACTAGGAATGATTTAATTCCCTGCCCCAACTCCCTCCTGTCCAGTGACTATGTGCCTTGGGAACCAGTAAGCCTCCAAAACCAATGGCGCTCAGGTGGATAGGCAAGGGAGGGGACGGGGCTACTGAGAAGCCGTGGGTGTGGAGACCCAGGCGAAGACTCAACATTCAGGGTTGAAAGGTCACAGAGAAGTAGATTCACTTAAGCTTCTTAGCTTGAACCCAGAAGGAAGGCCCTACTCTTTGTTGTCCTTGGATAGGAACAGTCCTCCCGAGTTACCCTACCCCGTGTCATGCCTGACCCTGGGAAGCCCTGGAGAGCCATGAGAGCATCTCCTTGGGACCAGAGGTAGCAGGGAAGAAGAACAGTGGTATGATGCAGATGGATGTGGTCACTTGAGAGCCAGTGTCGACTGTGCCTGCCCTGAGTGGACCACAGCAGAGTCAGTTGAGAGGATTGACAAAAGAATGCTACAGGCCCTCTAGATGGCTCAGAGAAGCTGGGCAGGGCAAAGACCCAGAAACGTCACAGCTAGAGGTAGGGTGAGGAGCCCCCTCCCTGCCCTGCCCATGATGAGTGCTGTCGAGGCAGGGACATGATGAAAAGGCTACCAGGAGGAAGTCTGCAGGCTCTTAACCCCTCTTTAGACATGGTGGGGAGGATTCTAGATGTTTCCTGGAGAATGGGAAATTTGGTTGATCAGGGCTCTGTGCCAAGGGTAACCAGGAGCCATTTCACCTGCCTATTCCCACCAGTTGACCCAGGGATGCCACTCACCGTGCTTGCTCTTTCCAGCTATTCCAGCCTCCGTGTCTTTGCCATGAATTTGGTTCTCGGCCAGGTTTGTGAGGCTGATGCAGATGGGGGTCAGTGCCTCGGTGTAGTCTGTCTCCATGATGTAGCACAGGAGCCTCACCCAGAACTCCTGGGGCAGGGATGGGGAGAGGAGGGCCCAGGACCAGTCAGAGGTGTCCTATGCTGCCTCACCGCCCCTGTCCAGTATTGGCCAGGCTCCACCCATCGTGTGGACTCTACCTGGCATCCCAAAAGCTATGGCAAATACTCAACCAACTTCCCTGCCTACCCTGGATTTTTTTCAGAGGCAACCGGATGGCGTCCACAAAGCCCTCACACCCACTCTGTATCCAGTATATCTTCTGATTAGGTCCTTCCTCTGGGCCCCAGGGGCCTCTGAGTTACAAACTAGTCCAATAATCCATGGGTGCTCGCAGTTGTGGTACTCAGGTGTATTTGTCAACTTGGCTGAGCAAGTGTACCCTCTTATTAAACCAAATGCTAGTCCAGCATTACTGTGCACACATCACACAGCTGTGATGAAAAGTTCACCATCCATAAAGAGGATTGCCCTTGAGTGCAGGCAGCTGAGAGGCCCAAGAAGCACAATTCTTCAGAAGAAAAATTGCTACCAAACGACAGCTTTCTCTGGAGCCCTACAACTCAGGCTTGCAACCTGCAGCCTCTCACCCTCCTCTCCAGTTCCCACTTGCTAGGAGGCATCCAGCCTATGGCTTCATGGACAGCCAATCGTTCCTTTCTTGATGATGTCATGATATTTTTTTTTCCCCTGCCTCATTCCTGTGTCTCATCCATTCCAATTAAAATAAGGTACACGGATTTCCCCCGTGACCTGGGGTCCCTGAGGTCATGTGGAGTCCTCCTAGCTGAACTTACTGAACTGTAGAATGCCCTCCCCAAGAGGAACTTTAATGCACGTGCTTCAGGCAATAAGGTGTCTGCAACATATTGAGACCTGCTGGGGGCTCAGAGGGGGTTCCTCTGCCAGCCTTCAGAATGAAGCCAGGAGCCATCATCATGGCAATGGCCTGCTGGGTGGGGAGTGACTCACATTGGTCATGCCACTGATAGAAGAAGTTATGATCTTCACAGTATCCATGGTTACTTTGTGGACCATCTTCTCTTCCAAATCCCTCTGATAAAAGCATTCCCGGCGGTTTGTCTAGAAGATAGAACCAGGGCGATCCTGCAGGCAGGGGCTTGTCAAGATCTCAGGAGTGGTCTCCCTCCTCCCCCTGGGGCTCCCTGCCCAGACACTGGATCCTAGGATGCTAAGTGCTGGGCCTGGGCCTGGGCCTGGGCCTCATGCCTGGGAGACGGCACAAGTCTGGCCCATACCTGCAGGGTAACCATGAGCCTATACAGGTCCAAACAGGTCTCAGCGAGCTGCTCTTTCCTTGGCACTTAGTAACCCATTTCTTTTTTTGTTTTTTGTTTTTTTGATTTTTTTCAAGACAGGGTTTCTCTGTATAGCCCTGGCTGTCCTGGAACTCACTCTGTAGACCAAGCCGGCCTCGAACTCAGAAATCTGCCTGCCTCTGCCTCCCAAATGCTGGGATTAAAGGCGTGCACCACCACCGCCCGGCCTAGTAATCCATTTCTAAAGTGAAGCTGTCCGGTGGGATTAGTGCTGGGGCCACTCACCAGCTTGTAGGTAGATAAGGTGAGCTGGACAGACACATATTTCAGACCCCAGCCTTTGATCTTTTCCTGGAAGCCTGACAGAACCAGCTGGCCAATGATTCGTAGAATTGCCATCCGTACCTGTGGGGACAGGGTAGGGACAGCTCTGGGGAGGGCTAGGCTTCAGCACGGATATTTGCATCTAACGATCTTGTGACTTGAGACACCTGGGAACTGCCAGTGCTCTGAGCTCTGAGGGATTTCAGGGGATACCTGGTGACTCCCCCATTCTGCCTATCACTGCTTTCTGCATGGTGGAACATCATTCTGCAGTGTTGTCACATGAGTGTCTCAGTTGGGCCCTTCATAAACATCTTCATTCCACTCTAACATTGGTCACATGATCATAACAGCCTTGGTGTAGAAACATATGTGTGTGTATATACACACATATATACACACATATATGTATATTTTTTACTCTGGTCTCCCTCAGGTATACAGTAAAACGCAGGGGTGGGGCCCAAAACTAGTCATGTTTTTTATGTCTTTGTGGCTTTCAGACTTTGAAGACAGCTCTATCTAAACGCCCTGCCCCATGTTCGCCAGAGCTTCTCCGACCATCCCTTCCTTGCCACTGCTTTCCCAGCATTCCAAGCTAGCTGCAGCCCAGGACTGTGGTATTCAGCTAGCTGAGGGTGTGCTAAGGAGCGTGTCTCCCCCGTTACTTTTCCCACAAGCAGTGAGATTACTAGACAAACGCTGTGTGGACAGCGGCCTTTCTTCCCTGCAAGGTAGAATTGGAGCGTAATGCTTTGAAAGCCCCTGGTCTCAGTGACAGCGCTGCAGCTCTCCCTGGCTCAACTTTGCTTGGCTGAGGTCGGCTATTCCATCCTCCACCCCTTAGCCCTAGCTACCCCGGCAGGGTCCGCTTTCTGTTACCTTGGACCGAGTGTCCGAGAGAGTGTTCTTGACGACCCGGATGGCCAGGTAGATGGTCTTGATATTCATTTTGGGGTCTGAAAGAGACAGACCAGCCTGGGGAACTGTGGCTCAGGAAGACACCGGGTGGCTTGTCCCTGACACATCCCATTCAGTTCCCTTCCACAGACCACAGGCTCAGGATGACTTCCTTAGGACCCTCACTGGTAGGCTCCCCCTGAGCACAGCCCTCTCTTCCCAGAACTGCATTCACACACACACACACACACACACACACACACATACACACACACACACACACACACACACACACGCATGCGCTCGCGCACGAACACATGCTCACACATGGAGGTCAGAGTTCCATGCCCTGCCTCTTCCTTTACCATTCTCCTCATTTTTTTTTTCTTCAGGGCAGGAGCTCTCACTGAACTTTAAGTTCAGTTCAGCTAAGCAGGCTGACCAATGAGTTCCAAGCATCCACTGGTTTCTGATCTCTATCCCTAGTTACAGACATACACTGATACACCCAGCTTTTTACATGGGTGCTCGGGGTCTGAACACAATTGGTCGAGCTTGGATGACAAACGCTTTCCCCACTGAGCCATCTCCCCAGCCTCCACATAGGCCAGTCTAATGTTTTGTGTTACATCAGTGTTTTAATGAATATCTTGATCTGATTATCTTTGGGTAATTATTGCCTAGAGGACTCAAAAGGGATTGTTAAACCAAGGTTTGGTTATTATCCAGCTAAGCACCCAGAATTGTTCAGCAAGTGGAACCCATCAGTGACATATGAGGAGCCGGTTTCTTGTGGCTCCTGGCTAGGAATAAGCAAGAAATTGCTCACAGGCTGAATCCAGCTAAGTCCAAACAATTTGTATAATAATGGGTTTGTGTGGTTATTTATTTATTTTTATTTTTATGTGTATTAGTGGTTTGAGAATGAATGTCTAAATACACACCAGGCATGTACCTGGTACCTATAAAGGTTAAGAGAGGGCGTTGCGGGTAAATGTTAAGTTTGTGGACCTAGGGTTATGTCTCCAAGGTTACGGCCAGCCTTACAAACAGCCTCCAACAGTTGGAGGTCTTCAACAGGATTCAGGCTAACTGTGAAAGTCAAGTCCAGAGGGCAGAGGTATGGAGGGACCACGGTACTGGTTAAACTTAAGGCTGAGAAATAGGAAGCAATCAAGAGACTTGACCACCCAGCAGTGACTACAAAAATAAGGTGGGAGCCAGATAGGAACTTCACTGTTTCCCACTGCGCTCCGCCCATGGTGCCTGTCCACTCCAGCGGGCTCACCATCTGCGCTCACGACTGCCCTGATCAGGGCCAGTGTCCCCACACGGATAGCCTCTTTGCTCATCTCCACCTGGCTGAAGAAGAACTTCATCAGCTCCTTGGGGTAGGAGCGGGCTGCAGGGCAGAAGGAGCAGCACGTCAGTGGAGGCTGGCGGGGGCCCTGCCTCAGTGCCTGCATTCAGCAAGGGGCCGGGCCTCCCCGGGTTCCTGCAGACCTCACCCAGGGCTATGAAGCAGTGCACGATCTCCATCAGGTTCTGGCTGCTGAACTGCTGCTGGGCTGGGGCCTTGGAGCACACCTAAGGAGTAGTGCGCAGGGAGACTGAGGAGCTCGCAGGGCACAGGCCACGTGGGCAGTCCAGCCTGATCTGCCTTCGTGCAGGCAGGACACAGCGGGGAGGGGAAAACCACGCCCCCCCCCCCGCGGTTACCTGCTGATTGGCTTGGGGATGCCCTCACTGGCCTCACCTGGACGTGCAGCTCTGTGAAAATGGGGTGCAGCAGCATCGGGGGGATAGGGGTGTTGGTGGTAACTGATGCTTCTAGAATCTGCCTCAAGACCTGCGGAAGAGATGGGCAGAAGGTCGCTGGGGAGGTGACAGCTCCACTCTGGTTTCTTGCTACTCAGCGGGCCATTTTGTGATGGTAAAGGCTCCCCGACCTCACCCCAACCCCACCTCAGCTGGCTGGGTGTAGAGGTTCAGTTTCTACGAGATGGACTTGATCCAACTCTGAATTTCCACCATCCCTGGGTGACTTGTGTGCCTGATAAACTTGGAGAGTGTGCTGGAGGGCCCACTGAGAAGGCCATTTCTACCTCTCTTGTTCACCAGAGTTGGGTTATGAATCCAAATCTATTCTTCAGCCACAATATATGCAGGCGGCTCCCTGGTCCTGCCTGTTCATTTCTGCTCCTTGTTTTTACATTAAGGCCCTGCCCCTGTACATTTGCTCCCTTTCAGTGCTCCATTAGCCTGGACCAGGCCTACACTCAGAACCTGCAACAGCTCCACCTCACACATTAGAGGGTGTGGAGGCTCCAAAACCTAATCCACCCAGAGCTCCTAACTGTGTCCTTTTACTTAGACATAAAATCTCTTTGGGTTTAACTGCTTAAGAGTCCAAACACCCCAAGGCTCTTAGTTACGGTAACCCTAGACATCCAAAGCGAAACCACAGCTTCCCCACGGCCTCTTGGACTCGTTGAGATCCTTCTACCTGGAATGACAGCTTATTTCCTACATCTGTTGGTACAGATGTAGGGCCTACTGGCACCTGTGGGTTCTTGAGGACCAGAGTTTCTCGAGTTTGGTCCTCACCTGTGTGATGAAGAGGGCCTCCAGGCCACCCTGGAACTCAGCCAGCAGCAGGGGGATATAGTCGTACACCTGTTCCCTCAGGTCGTCGTTAGGCAGGAGAAGGCTCAGCATGGGCCTCAGAGACTTGATGACCCCCAGCTTCACCTGTGTAGGAAGTGAGGTTTCCAGAGCCCCAGCAGGACCAGGATCTTAGTGACTCAAACGCTCTCCAGCATCATACAGATGGGGTACCATAGAGAGTGTCCAGGCTTCCCCCTAAAGACCCCACCATGGTTAGTGCAGTGGGGTAGACTACCTGATGCAAGTCTTGCCTGTAAACCAAGTGACCTTGGACAAGTGCAAAATAAATATAAGTAAATAAGTAAATAAAACCCTTCTGTGTCTCAGTTTCCTTGTTTGTAAAGTGGTCCTGCCACTTTACAAAGAGACACAATGTTCTTAATCAGGATATCCAGAGATTATCTGGAGTGGGGCAAGCGCCTTCCAGTCTCAAGACCTCATCTGAAAGCTCTCTGTGGGCCTTTGGCAAGCTCTAGCCCTTGACACACACCTCTTTCACCCACTCCATCCAGCATTCACAAAGTCCTAGGGTCTCAGGGCTCCAGGATCGAGGCTGAACCCAGAAGCCTTGCGGCATCTTCTGGGAAGTATAGCGCAGAGAATACAGAGACCTCCGAGCACAACGAGTCTCACCTCAAGGTCCTGGTGGCGCAGCCACACGGTCACGAAGTACCGGTACATTGGGAAGAGCTTCACAGCAAACTGGTCCTCAGTCATCACGGGGTATAGGCTGTCCTCCAGGTGCCTCAGGTAAAACTGCACCGTCTCACAGAACGTCTCCATGGCTGCCAGCAGCAGGACAGGCAGGTGGGGTCAGAGGGGTCGGGGTTGGAGTCACTCCTTCCTGGTATTCTTGAGGTTACTGAGTCCCCGCCTCTCTGCTCTGTTGGCTATTTGCAGCCCCCTAATTCTGCATGCCCATGTGAGCACTGAATACACAGGTATGTCTAAACCCCTCCTCTTGGGGATGCAGGATCAAAGTGGGACTACAATCTGGAGATTCCAGTAAGGACAGCAACAAAGACACAGGATCTTCTTTTTCTTAGGCAACAGGGTTTTGGGGCCCAACCTAGTGTCAAATAACCAAATCCCAGGACCAGATGCTCAGATGTTAAGAGCCTCCAAGGGCTTCTCTGAGACAAGCCCTTTCCTTCCTACAACTGTCTCTCGCCTTTCTCTGAAGTGCTTAAGTATAGAACAAGCTACACAGAGTCACAGCTATGACCACGGTCTTCTATAATGTACCCACATGCCCCCAACGGGGCAGATCACACGCTATACTGGTTAGCTTTTTAACCTAAGCTAGAGTCATCTGAGAAGAGGGAACCCCAATTGATCAAACATCTCCATCAGACTGGTCTGTAGGCGAGTGTATGGGGCATTTTCTTGATTAACAATTGATGGAAGAGGACTCAGTCCACTGGGGGAGGTGTCACCCCTGGGCAGGTGGTCCTTAGTTGTATAAGAAGGCAGGCTGAGTAACTCATGAGGAACACGCTCGTGAGCAGCCTTCCATGGCCTCTGCTTTAGTTTCTGCTTCCGCATCCCTTGATGCTGGATGTCAAGTTAGTTGTAAGCTAAGCCAAGCCCTTTCCTCCCCAAGTAGCTTTTGGCTATGGTGTTTATCAAAGCAACAGAAACCCTAACTAGGGTGTGAACCAAACAAAATATGAGACTGAGCAACCACCAGGGTGGGAGCAAACCTCTCATTTAACAAACCCTTACCCCCTTCCTCACCCCCTTTCTCCCTCTGCTTAAGGCTCGACCCACAGGCCCAAGTGAGACACGCACCGCTACAGATCACCTGGCGCATCTTGGCTTCGTTGGCAAGTCTCAGCATCGTGAATATGGTAGCCAGGGTGATGCCCATGTACGGCATGAACTCAAACACTGTAGGACATCAAGAGGCCATGGGGTATCAGGGAAGGGGTTGAGAAGGGAGAAGGTAGAGAGGATGACCCTACCGCCTACCACCTTAAGACTCTAGAGTCTACCAGGAAACCCTTTGCCATCAATAATACGGCATGGATTTTCCTCACCACTGGGTCCCAGCACCCACCACAGGCTCAGGGGGGCAAGTGTTCGATATGCTTTTGCAGGTGGAAAGAGGGAGAAGAAAATAAGCAGAGAAACAGAGAAGAGAGACAAAACAGAGTAGAGGTGTGGGGGGAGATAAAGGGAAAGAGAGGAGACAGACAGACAGACAGACAAAGAGAAAGTGAATCAGAACACATAAAAGGAATCTGAGTGGTAAGGACTAGGCATAGAGGGGATGTCACAGAGAAAGAGAGAAGCACAATGGGTGGGGCCAGACAGGTAAACGGAGTGACACAAGAGCAAGAGGCCAGCCCAATCCGGTCAGGCACTGGGGTAGGATATCAGATCCCTACCATTGCCATTGGCCAGCTTGGCTAGAGTGACAATGACAAACTCGTCAGTGAGGTTGAGGGGCTTGAGGTGATGCTGCAGTTCATACATGACCAAGCTGAAGTGGTTTCGGGACAGAGCCACCAGAGTCTCACTGGCCACCTCGGCAGTCTCGAAACCCTCCGTCTGCAAGGGACAAGAGAGGCACCGCTAGTCCCCTCCTAGCTCTATCAGGCTCAGCCTGCCTCAGTTCCCTAAGACAGCCTGGACCAGGCTCAGCTGTAGTCCAGCTCCTGGGCCTGCAGAAGGAAGGTATGGCAGAGTTCAGGCTCCAGTACCTCTGTGATATCCCGCATCTGCTTGGAGGCAATGGCCACCAGCCTTTGTATACAGCGCTCCTCCATCTCCCCTTCCTGCTGGATGATCTCCTGCATGATGTTGTAGATGTTCATCTTGCGCTGGGTAGAAATCTGGGAGCAAGCATGGCAGGTGGCAGTAGGGGTGGGGCTTTTTCCCAGCATCACCCGCCACCTTCATTTCCTTCTCTCCAGCCATCTTATCTCAGATCTCTTCCGTCTCCAGCCTCTCCCGATTCTGTGCACTATAGTTGACTTCAGACACCCCAGAAGAGGGCATCAGATTTCATTACAGATGGTGGTGAGCCACCACGTGGTTGCTGGGATTTGAACTCAGGACCTTTGGAAGAGCAGTCAGTGCTCTAAACCACTGAGCCATCTCTCCAGCCCCATGCTTAATGATTTTATGTGGGTTCTGAGGATTAAAATTAGGTCCTTGGTTTTGCAAGGCAAGAATGTTACTAGCCGGGCGGTGGTGGCGCACGCCTTTAATCCCAGCACTTGGGAGGCAGAGGCAGGCAGATTTCTGAGTTCGAGGCCAGTCTGGTCTACAGAATGAGTACCAGGACAGCTAGGGCTATACAGAGAAACCCTGTCTCAAAAAAAAAAAAAAAAAAAAAAAAAAAAAAAAAAAAAAAAAAAAAA
>JADRCC010160704.1:0-12085 GCA_019843855.1 Hylomyscus alleni | reverse complement strand
TTTTTTTTTTTTTTTTTTTTTTTTTTCAGTAAGACTGGATGAATCTTTTTCTAGTGAGGCTAGAGAAGGCAGGCGAGTTAGAGGAAAGGAATCCAAAGGCAGGCGTCGATTGTAGGGAAATCAGTTCAGAAAATGGACTGACTGTGAGCATGAGTGTGAGCGTTTCACTTTCCTAGTTTTTTTGAGAATGATAAACTGACTGAGCATCTTATAAATAAATAAACAAACCAACAAACTAGATTTTCCTAGTTAGGACAGGGAAGCTTTAATAAAGAGTATGGCATTCGCACTGTTAAAGCCTAGTGAGAGTGCCCTAGCTTGATTTTTATAGAGAAGAAGGGTAAACTCGCTATCTAGAGTGTCATCTTTGAGGGTCTTAGTCCTTTTACAAGAGTGTAGAGTGGTAAACTATGACCCCCTTAAAATTCCTACACTCTCACTAGCATCACTTTGGGAGTCATTCTGCCAAGGCATGAAACTCATTTAAGTACACATCTCCAAGTCTTTCTAAAGAAAGGTGACTGAATATACAGAATGATTTAAAGTAACACTTGGTTCATGAGAAGTAGAAATTTTATATTATTGTTGTTATCATTACTGCTGTCGTTGTTGTTGGATGAATTTTAAAGCTTATCCAAGCTTCAGATTTAGAAGTACAATAAAAAGTAGTACTTAGGACTTCCATAGCTGTATCATAATTTGAAGAGAAACCACTAATAATGTCTGTCTGCTTCTTGCCATTCCGAATCTTTCTCCAAGAGTCAATACTCTTATCAAACATAGCTTAATCTTATTGGTTATCCTCCCCTAACAATTGGCAATGTCAAACCTAGGATCAGCATTCAACAATATGACAAGGTCAACAAAAGCTACATGTACTTTCATTAAAGTGTGATTCCCTGACACTCCTTTTCTTCGTTTTATAAGCACAATGAACTAAAACTGTGTGAAAGAAATAATCTCCCATATGGTCTCTGGAATCATCTTGCCTTTAATTTTTCTTGTTCTGAGAAAAAGAAAAAGAAACTAAAATACAAACCCAACTTTTAAAGAAAAATAATTCAAATTCAAGTGAAGAAAGAAAATATATATTTACCTGTATGTGTTTCTATATATAGGTACATATATATGTTTCTTCATATGTGTACACATATATGTATATATCTAATGCCATTAAAGGGAAAAATATTTCATATTTACTTTAAATGGTCCTACAAAGTACATCTTTAAGATAATAAGATTTCAAATTAAGATATATTGTCTCTGTTTGAATCTAAACATTAATAAAATAATTATCTTTCATCAAGTTCATAGGCTTGCATTTCTATAAAATATAGCTTGTTAGTTCAACCATTACAAATATACGGTATTTAAAATTAACTTTACAGTAAGATTTCTATTTTTATTAGTAAGAATACATTTCTTCTACTTGAAATAACTTATAAATTGCATATCAACTATATTCATCCATGGCTACATCCCTCCAACTCTCTCTGTTTCTACCACCTCATATCTCTTCTAGATTTTTATCTTTTCCCTTGACTATTTTTGTTATTAATAACATTCTGAGTTCAGTCAGAGCTGCTGCATACACAGGAGTATGTGGCCACGCCCTGAAGCATGCTGAGGCATGAGTGACCTACCAACAGCAGCATCCCTAAAAAGACCAACCCTTCCTACCCGAAGCCATCTGTCAGCAACTCCTCCAATCAGGGTGTGACTTTGGCGACTTCTCCCCGACCCTGCTGAAATTTTGATTCCAAATAAGCACTCCTGCAATGAGTGGATGTGTGTGGATCAGCTATGCCAGGGCAAGAAGTCACCTGTCAGAACTCTTCTCTCCGTCTTCTGGCTCTTACTTACTTCCTTGAAGTTTCTTGAACCTTGCAGGGAAGAATGTTTGTTTGTTTGTTTTGTTTTGTTTTTTTAATTTATTTATTTATTTTTTCTTTTTAATGAACAAACAAAAACAACAAGAACAAACCCCTGTTGCCTCCCCCCTCCCCATTCCTGCCACCTCACCCTCTCCCACTTATCGGCCCTGTCATTCCCCTACACTGGGGCACAGAACCTTCACAGGGCCAAGGGCCTCTCCAGGGAAGAATGTTAATACAGGTGATCCAGTCATACCTGAGCGCTCAAGATCATTATGCTCAACACTTGGCTAGTTACAAGTCTCATTGCAAAAGACTGTTCTCTGTGTTAGCTACTCTGACCAAGGTGGAGAGTATCTTCAAATACTCTTTAATTAAAAAAAAAAGTACGAAATGTTCCTTTACATCAGAATCTTCCAAATGAATGCAAATGTGTAGTTTAGAAATTGAATAGCTACAATAAAGTTTCCTTGTATTAAGTAACCCAGTTTAAGATGTTTTATAATTTCAACACACATTTTCTAGGTGACATATGACAACATATATGAATTACAGCTGAAGGTGCAGCATGGCATAAGTCCCATTTTTACCATGAGTTTGAATGAGTCTAAAAGTCAGAATTGTTTTTTCTTTGTTGATGTTCTGTTAGAAAAATTGTGATGTAAAAGTAAAAAGCACCTCACTTTCACATTTAGCTGTTCTGTGTGTAACTGTTTTTACTACCAAGAAACTGTGATATAATACAAGTATCAGAAGGATTTTGAAGCTCAAATTAGTTTATACTGAATTTTGACTACTTATTGAAATAATTTAAAGACCTATTAGAATGTGAGGTTAGCAAAATTTTGGTTTTGTAGCCCATATAATATAGAAAATTACAAATTGGACAAAAGACTCCACCCACTATAAATATACATTTCAATAAAAGGAAAATTAGTATTGAAATGCGGCAGTGTAAATATAAAGAAGACTGTAAAATTCACTGAAGAACTTGAGGAACACTTGAGTTAATAGTGACAAACATTGGTCATGGAAGATGACTTGATATTGAAAATATGCTAATTTAATAGATTTAATGAAAAAGGAATGGACACTAAAAAATCAAAGGGGGAAAGACCTCCTCCATGTGTCTCTGAAAGTGGGAAATTTTTGTTCTTATTTATTATTTGGATTATAATAAACATTTAAACATTTAATAAGTTATGCTTTAATATTTAAAACACAAATTTTAAGATACACGTGTGGGGTTATTTACAGAAGACATGATTAATTAATCAATGATCCAAGGTTTTGGTGACTATCCTTGAGTATAAAAACCTTCATAGAAGGAATATAAGTAGGTCCCAGGGACAAAGTCCTGCTGCGAAATGACCATCACCAAAACTATAATAATTCAAGTAATAAGCTACATCGGACATACGTTTATGAGATACATTCTGTGATTAAGTACTTTAGTGATGTAGTAATATGTAAATGAGTGTAACACACAAATCTATTTCACATGGTTAATGTTGCTAATGTACTGTCAAGCAACTGGAAAGAAAACTACCACTTACTGCCCGTTATGCACATATTCTTTGTGGTTACAACTCTCTAAAGAATAGAGAATAGAAAGGGGAGGGAATTGGAACCTCACAGAGGAGAGACCAGTAAACACTACTTTACCCAGGCAATCAAACTTAAAGCCAATCATGGTGAATCACCACGATAGTACAGACTCTTGACATGATGTGATGAGCAAGCCACTTTTTCTCTGTGGTGGCCCTGTGAATAGCCCATAACCAAACTTCAATCACGAGGAAAACATCAGGACAATTTCAGTGATGATTCAGTGTACAAAAGCCTGGCATTTATCATTACTATAAAAAGAATACACAACTGATAAGCTGTGCTAAAACAGGTTATCACTTGTTAAATGTTAAATGAGGGAAACTGGAGGGTAACCATATATTTATCTCTCAAAGTACAAATAAATACACAGAATGACCCGAACTTAAATACAAACATCTCACATATTTTTAGGAAAGACTTTTGATATATTACATATTTCTACGTGCTATTACACAAACACAATGTGTTATAAAAAAAGAATACCAAGTATAGAAAACAAAATGAAGAAAGGTTTAATAAGCAAAACCTAAATCCATATATTCAAAAGATATTAAATATTAATAAAAACTTAAATATGAGCTGGGGAAATGAAGTTAATATACACTGAATGATAATTTATCACTTTCCATTTGCCCTCATGAAACCATTCATGTTTGGAAATAAAATATTTTAAGTTATTTTCACCAGGATTTTTACCCTTACTAGTTAACTTTCACTGTGTTTTGCCTATGGGGTAAGGAGTACATATTATGTATCTACATTTTGTACTTATTCCCAAGAGAGCTGCCTATCAATTAAATGAATAAACTGTAATTCTATGTACATGCTTCACAAGATTGAGGAGTATATTATTTATATTTTATTGCTATCGGAAAGTACTTTGGCAATAGCAGTTTGAAAAAGAGCTAATTCTGACTCAGAGTTTGAGGTTACAATATGGAGAGGAACTACATAGTGGTAGCTTGAGATAATGGAGCACATCATGTCTTCAGTTATTAGATGAGAGATGTAAATGTCAGAGCTTTTCTTGTCCCATTCATTTAATATAGCCCATGATCTCTGCTGGGAGAGTAGACCAATCCATACGTAAGATGGGTCTTCCCACATCAGTTACTCCAACCAAGATAATTCATTACAGACATTCTCAGAGGCTAGCCTCAATCAAGATAATCCTTCACAGGTGTGCCTGAAGGTCTATCTACTAAATGATTCTAAACTATGCCAAGTGACAATAAACACAAACCTCTTAAGGAGAAGCCATGCACCATAGAGTACAAGCTGCATCTATATTTAATATATATTATAATTATATGTAAAATACTACATATATAAAAATCTATCTTTCTTTAAAATACATCTACATTATTGAATTGGCTCTATGTCTAATTGACATAATTGTATTAAGTACATAAATACATACATTCATAAAGATAAAAATGTCAATTTAATAACTAAGGAAAGTCTTTCATTCAAATACCATATTTTCTTATCTTTAAAGACTCAAGTATGATAATATATATATATACTACAATGGGATAGCTAATAACTTCTCCATATAGTGAAAATTAATGTCTCTACCAAACAATTGCATTTGAAATATATTAAACACATCTAGAGAGAAGCGTAAAAAAGTGACCGGGTACAGTAATTCCTGAGCAGAACTCAAGTTATCATATGGCAACAGTAACAAAACCTGAATAGAGTGTTATCTGAAAGTGCCATTACCCAGAGCTAAGTAGATTAATTAGATGATACTCACAAAGAATAAGAGAAATTTCTAACGAGAAACCCTAAAACTTTTTATTCTGATTAATTTAAAAATTTCTGAATAATTTTTGTTTACAGGTTATCCCATTCTTCTTTATTTGCTTCTTGTTTTAGTTTTCAATTGAAAATATATTCTTTTCTCATACAGTATACCTTGTTTACAGTTTCCCCTCCCTTCACTCCACCCAGTTCTTTCTCACCACATCTCTCCTCAAGATTCACTCCTTTCTGTCTCTCTTTAGACAGGCCTCTAATGGATTACAAACATACTTGACATAATAAAATAAAATGAGGCAAAACAAAACCTATCCCATCAAGGCTAAACCAAGTAACCCAAAAGAAGAAAAAGTGCCTCAATGGTAGATACAAGTGTCAGAGTCCTACTTATTCACACACTTAAGGTTCCCATAAAATTATTAAGCTAATAGCTATAATATATGTGCCAAGGACCTGGTGGAGACCCAAGAAAGTTCTGTGCTTACTGCTTCCCTCACTCTTTAAGGGCACATGTGACCCTTACTCAGTTGATTCCGAGACTTGTTCCCATGCTGTCCTCCATTGCATCTGGGTCTTGTCCTCTATTGCCTACCCTTCCTTGGAATTTTCCTGAGCTCTGGGGAGAGGTGTTTTATGGAGATAACCCATTTAGGACTCTGTGTGTGTGTAATTTCTGGCTGTGGACCTCTGAATCAGTTTCTGCCTGCTGCAAGGGGACACTTCTCTGATGATGACTGAATAAGGCACTAATCTTTTAGTATAGTAGAATGCTATTAGTGATCGTTTTATTGATCTTTTTTCTATAGACCAGTATTGTTTGCTTGTGCACTGGGTGTCTGGGCTACATAGTCCCTGGTTCTTGGTCATCCTAACAGTGTCAAGGTTGGTCTACAACTCATGGTTGACTACTCTCATAAGTCCTGTGATACCACTGTCATAGCATACCTTGCAGGCAGGTGAATCAAAGGGTTTGCAGCTGGGTGTGCATTTACATTTATCTCTGGGTAGCTTACAAAAGTACCTTTCCACAGGAAAGACATTAAGATGTAGGAGTGAATATTTAATATAGGCACTAGCTTGACTTCTCCTTGATCAGTGAAATTCGAAGGTGTTGTTCTCACCAATGGGACCTGACTGGCAGTTTGTGGAGAGAAACCTATAGGCTTGGCAACAGTCTGGGATGTTTGAGAATTTCCATGAGGCCACCTTGACCAGCAATTCACTTGGATGCAACCCAGTCCCATATGGAAGCCTTGTTTGGCAACAAGAGATGGCCAGCCGGGACTCTGTTTCTTCTTAACTTCACTAGAATCGCCTTCATATATTTTAGAAAGATTTCACTTGGCTAGCTTGTCCCATTGTTTAGAAAAGTTTATTCAAAAACCAATGGATTACAGACTTTAAAACTTTTTCTCTTATGTGAATGGCACATATCTTTAGTATAAACTTAATTTATTATAATAATAACTGTCAAATAGGAGCTTGCTTTTGCTGCTTGTGACTCTAACAGACCGCCATACTGATTAGCCATTAATTTATATACCCTTTATGATATCCATTTGATAGTCTGAAATAACTGAGGTTACCAAATTTTGATGAGATTACTTTAAAATAGTTTGTGAGAAAAATTGAACCTGGAGAAATTAAACAGAAAAACAGTAAACATTAGTGGAAAATTCATTTCTACAGTATGGTTTGACAAAGGTGAGAAGATTAGTTTTTTGAGTTATATGCAAAACCAGGATCCAAAGACAACACCCTAAGAAAATATGGAAAAGAAAAAGACAAATGGTTTCATCTTACCAGTCTAGTTTCTGGGCTTCTCTTTTCCTTCATTACTGAGAGTGGAACTGGATTCCACACAAAGACTAACAGATTTTGTGAAGGCTGATGATAAAGTAGACCACATCAACGATAAGCCAGCTTGTGGGGAATGAAGAACAGAACCACAAATGTATTAAAGTCTATGTGTCTTGAGACAGAATCAAATCCTCTCAGCCACCTGCAATAATTGCAGAGAAATCTGTTGTGCAAGAAAAGAACTCAACTCAGATCTATCAAAATAAGAAAAAGGCAGTGCAAAAACAGAATTCGAGCCAAAATGAATATGGAAAGTGAGAAGTACCACACCAGGAAGCTCTCTCCAACCCAGGTCTAGAGAAGAGAGATCCTTCTTGGAAAGGCTTTAAGATATAATTACTTAGACTTTGCTTATAGTGGCACAATAAAGTCTTTTCTGTTCTCACCTGCCAAGAAGTAAAGCCCTAATGGATTAGAACGTCGAGAGCTGAAAAGCTCATGTCTGAAGGGTTCCAAGGCTGCTCCTTCTCTGGTAGCAGCTGGACTCTACGTTACCTCCAGCTCTGTAGTCACCCTTCAAATTCACCTTTTTCCACTGCCTCCCAGTTTCCTATTTTTTCTATGTATATGTAATATTTAAGGTTTGTATAAACAATTTTACATATATGAGTTTCCTTGCAAAAATTTTTGATAGAATTGAAGTAATAATTCTTCTTCTCACATGGAACACTATACTTCGTATCACATTCTGATTAGTAAATGTTGTATATTTGAATTTTATATTCCATTCTTTAAAAGCATGTTTTTTTTCAAAATTGTTCAATAATAAAACTAAATGGCTATTTTCCTTAACGCATTATTGCAGCTGGAGTATGTACCTGCTATTAACAAATGATTATTTATGCAGTTCCTTATCCACAGCTGACAAACACATGGGAACTCTCAATAATGATCCTGGCAGACTCCAGACTTAAGAGGCTCAGTTGCTTTAATAACCACGAACACATTGCCAATTTTGTTTTATTTGTCTCAGAGCCTTTTATAAATTGCAGTCATATCCCCAGCCTTTGATTTTTCCACCCCTACACCATCCTCCCTTCTGGGCATAAAAGCCTCTTGCCTAATGAACACTCCCTACACTTACTGTCCTCCTCCTACTTTCCAGGCCAGGCTGAGTGCGGAAACAACATCTAGACTTATCTCTTATCTTTTAAGCTTCCAATCCCCTTCCATGAATTTCTACTGAAGGGGTTAGCTCACCATGATTTCTCAACGTTGAATATGGTTAAAGAAAAAGATATGTCTCTTTCCTCTTTTTATAATTTATATAGGAATCTACACATATACAAATATATGTACATGTTTATGTGTTTTATGTTGTTGCATATTCATGTCACAAACAACAAATGTAAATATCTTGTCATATTAACATTTATTTTCTAGAGATGAATTTTGGTTATAATCTAACATTTATACATGAGTAAGCAAATAAAATTCATCAAGATAGTAAGAAGATATAGAGAAGTTAAATATGAATTTAAGTTTTCTACAAACTTATGTAAATATCTGTCATGACAACTTTGTCACCCTTTCAGTCATGATGTGGAAAAGATAGTTATATTAAATACCATAATACAGTAAGATTATTTACCAACTTAAAACTATTCCTGATCATCTCCTACAAAAGTAATTATCTTCTGGAAAGTGCTAGCTATTAACTCTGTTCCACAAATTCTACATGGCATTCTTGGTCTTTCTGAACATGGGCAACTTGTAAATGGCTTCATTATCATCATCTTTATCATTGTTTCAAAGAAGACCCCCTTACTTCTAATCTTACTTAAAGGATTTCTCCTTCTGAAATTGGTCAGTTTGTTTCAATTAGCACCAGTTGTTTTATACTATGGCTTCTATGCATATACATTTAATGTACTATTTCAAAGTGAATTTATAAGGCATATTTTTCATAATATCAAGATAATTGGCTGTTTCTGTGTTTTTCCTCTATGGAAAAATTCAGTTATAAATAAATACATTAAATACAGATTCTGTGGCTTATGGACATCAACTTTAAATTTTGACCTTATTTTGCAGGGCAAATTTTTGTGGCATTTTGCTTAATCTATTGTCATTCTATATATGCTTTCTACATGGATGTTTATAATGATTCCCTCTGTCTCTGACTGTGCCCCCTCTCTGTCTGTCTATCTCTGTCTCTGTGTATGTGTGTGTTTATATGTGTTTATGCAAGTATATGTGTGTGATGCAAAATCTACTATGTGTATAGTAATATAAGAGTCATTAAATCTCCTGAGATCCTGTTAAAATAGTTAATCTAAACAATTTTATCTCTAAATAATGTTTTTCTCCAATGTGATTAAGTTTTTTAAACATTTGTTTCCTTGTCTTTTTGTCCTGTTTCTTTTTTCCCAAGAGTCAAATTTTAAAAAGACAAATGCTTCTAAATAATCAGATACTCTGTTGAGGAAATTGTCTCCTGTACCAATGCATTCGAGGTTCTTTCCCAATTTCTCATCTACTGGGTTTATATATCAGGTTTTATGTTGAGGTCCTTGATCTACTTGTACTTGAGGTTTTTATAGGGTGATAGATATGGATCAATTTGCATTTTTCAACATGGGAATATCCAGTTAGATCAGTACTATTTATTAAAGATGATTTCTTTTAGTCATTTTATGGATTTGGCTTCTTTGTCAAAAACAAATTATTCATAGGTATATGGGTTTATTTCTGGGTCTTCAATTCTATTTTATTGATCAAACTTTTTCTGTACCAATACTATGAAGTTTTAATCATTATAGTTCTATAGTACAGCTTGAGGTCTGGTATAGTGATTTGTACAGAGGTTCTTTTTGGCTCAGGCCCTAAGAAAAACAATGATAAATGGGACTTCATGAAACTGAAAAGCTTCTGTAAGGCAAAGGGCACTATCAACAGAACAAAATGGCAACCTGCAGATTGGGAAAAGATCTTCACTAACCCTACACCCCACAGAGAGCTAATATCCAAAATATATAAAGAACTCGAGAACATAGACTACAACAAACCAAATAATGCATTAAAAATTGAGGTACAGAATTAAAGAGAGACTTCTCAACAGAGAATCTGAATGGCTGAAAAGCAGTTAAAGTAGTGCTCAACATCCTTAGTCATCAGGGAAATACAAATCAAAATGACCCTGAGAATCTACTTTACATCAGTCAAAACTGCGAAGATCAAACTCTAAAGGGACCTCACAGGATGTCCATGCTGGTGTGAATGTAAGCTTGTAGAGCCACTCTGGAAATCAGTCGGGGGGGGGGGTTCCTCAGAAAATTGGAAATAGTTCTACCTGAAGAGACAGCTATACCACTCCTGGGCACACACCCAAAAGATGCCACACCATATGCCAAGGAAAAGTGCTCACTATGTACATAGCAGCCTTATTCATAACAACCAGAAACTAGAAACAACACAGATGTCCCTCAACTGAAGAATAGATACAAATAATGTGGTTCATTTATATGATGGTATTACTCAGTTATCACAAACAAGGAAATCATGAATTTTACAGGCAAATGGATTGGACTAGAAAATATCCTGAGTAAGGTAACCCAGACCCCAAGGGACATGTTTAGTATGTACCCACTGATAAGTGGATATTAGTAATAAAATACAGAATATCCATGATACACTCCAAAGACCCAAAAATTTTAAGGAAGGCCCAAGCAAAGATTCTTGAATCACACTTAGAAGGCGAAACAAAATAATCATAGGAGGTAGAGGAAGGGAGGGAACTGTGAGGGGCAGGGGGCAGGAAGAAGAATGAGCAGGCAGGATCTTGTACAGGGAGATACAGGAGTGAGGCTGAGTAGACCTGGAGAATGAGTGGAAATGGTTACTTCCCTGAGATAGGTGAGGCAGGGAAAATTTCTAGGAAGTTCCAGAAACCTGAGCTAGAGGAGGCTCAGAGGAATCAATACAGGTGATCTTAATGATAAGATACCAATGGTGGGGATATGGAACCTGTAGTGGCCACCTCCTGGAGCCAGCCAGGACCCCCAGTGGAGGAGTAGCAACAACAACCCACTCATCAAACTTTTGACCCCAAACTTGTCCCATCTAAAGAAATGCAGATATGGGGCAGAGTCTGAAAGAAAGGCTAACCAATACTCAGGCAAACACCAGTCTCTGACATTTTAAATGATAATCAGTTACACTGAGCATAACTGTCTTCTGAGTAGCTATACACAGCAATGGACAGAAACAAAAGCAGATACTGCCAAACATTAGAGGGAGGGCAGGAACATCAATCGAAGCGTTGAAGAAAGAATAGAAGGCTCAGATGTAGATGGGAACTCCACAGCAAGACGAACAGGGTCAATAATCCTGACCCCTGGGAACTCTCAGGATCTGAACCACTAACCAAAGAACATACAAGGGCTGGAATGAGGTCCCCAGGCACATGTATAGCAGACAGACAGACTAATCTTTATGGCAGCCCTGTCTGGCCTCAGTGTGAGAGGATGTGCCTAATCTGACAGATATTAGATGTGTCACATGGGGGAGATACCAAGAGGGGTCCCATCCTCTCAGAGGAGAAGGGGAGAAGGGATGGGAAAAAGTGAGGAGGCTATCAGGAGGGGGAAGAGGAATGTTTGGATAAATATATAAATAAACAAATAAGAAAGAAAAAAGAAAGAAAGAAAGAAAGAAAGAAAGAAAGAAAGAAAGAAAGAAAGAAAGAAAGAAAGAAAGGGAATCAGAGGCTCAAGCATAAATGGCTTGAATCTGAAGATACAATCATGGTCTTATAAAAGAAACATATAACAAAGTGACCAGAAGGGATGGCACTCAGTGAAGCGGCAACCAGGAGGAGTAGAAGTAGGGGCACTGGAAAAATAAATAAATAAGAAAGAAAGAAAAAAGGAAGGAAGGAAGGAAGGAAGGAAGGAAGGAAGGAAGGAAGGAAGGAAGAAAGGAAGGGAAAAAGAAAGAAAGGGAAAGGGGGACAGAGGGAGGGAGGGAAGGAGGGA
>JADRCC010160702.1:0-17431 GCA_019843855.1 Hylomyscus alleni | reverse complement strand
TTATTATTATTATTATTATTATTATTATTATTATTATTATTATTATTTTTACGCAGTTACATGTAATAGTTCATTATCAAAAGTAGGGAGGACAGGAACCTTGAAGGAGAAGCTGATGCAGAGACCATGAGGGAGTGCTGCTTACTGGCTTGCTCCTCATGGCTTGCTCAACCTCCTTTCTTATAGAACCCAGGACCACCAGCCCAGGGATTGCACCACCCACAGTGGACTGAGCCCTCCCATATCAATCACCAATTAAGAAAATAACCTGATCTTATGGAGGCATTTTCTCAATTGAGGTTCCTCTTTTCAGATGACTATAGCTTGTGTTGGGCTGACATAAATGTAGCCAGTGCAAAGACTGAATGTTAAGAATGCACTCAGAGATTTACCTAAGAGGGTGGATGTAAAGCACAGATGTTAGAGTACTTGCCTAGCACGGGTCTCATCTTGGATTTGATCCCTAGTACTACATTAAAAACAAGCAAACAAACTAACTAACTAACTAACTTGGTGTGTGGAGATCCAGGCCTGCAACCCCTGAGGAGAGTTGGAGGCAGGAGGATCAGTATTTCAAGGTTATCCTCAGCTATTAGCACATTTGAAGCCATCCTGGGCTACATGAGCCCTGTCTCAAAAAAAAAAAAAAAAAACAAAAAAACAAAACCCAACAAAATAAAGCTTGATTGGTATAAATTTGTCACTTCATCGATAGAATTAGATCTGCTTCATCCATGTTGGCATTTCTGTGACCTGTTATGTGACTGCTACACACTAGGTACTCAAATAACATTTCATGAATAAATGAATAGATAAATACATATAAACCACTCATATCCCTCCTAACCACTAACACCAACTTGCTGAGAGGCAGAATCATTATTGGAAAAGTTTCTCAAGCCATGAGAAAACACTATCATTCAAGACCAGCAATGAAAGCCAGGAGGAAGAAATAGGTTTCAGGACCCTATTTTACCATGAGGTATCCTTTGGAATGTAAAATAAAAACAAATAGGATTTTATTAATCTATTTTTGCCTACAGCCTGGAAAAGCCCTCATCTCAAAAATCCCCACCTCTAAATTATGCCTTGTCTACCCATTATAAATTTTATTAACCACTCTTTTATTAGCAGTCTTATTACAGTTGATCTGCACATGAATAGAAACAATTTACAAATGATCAGGGTTGGATTAGAGAAACCATAAACTCAATGCAAATTGTTACAAATTATTTACTGGCTTTGCACAAATCTGCATATAGATTGAGGAAGTCAATCAGAAAGGTACCTTCAGGTATTCTTCACAAGATATGATTGTGAAGATAGTCGCAGACAGGCATGTGTCGTGCAGAATAGAGATGAAAATAAATAGATGCATTTGTCAAATACATTTAGGCGTGGGTCTCCTCATTTAATAAGCACTTTGGAGCACAGGATGTCTGGGAAAATTGAAAAGGGGTAAAGAAGTGGCTTGACTCCAAGTATAAGGTCAGGAGACTGAGATGTATAAAAGGATTTCAAAAAAACAAAATGTGGAAACATTGACCCAGTACATTAGGAGACTACAGACATTTCATCCATTAATCTTCCAGCAACCCTCTGAAGAAGGGAGGACCAATATTCTTGTTTTTCAGTTGAGAGAACTGAAGTTCCAAATTTGGTAAAGATCACATGGAAGTCAGGACTTGGGTATGAATCTTCTAGTTTTGTGTCTGAAGACTCATCTGTGAAACCATTGGCTGTGCCCACGCAGCATTTACTGAGGGTGTGTAGGTCCTTGGAAATTTCTCTCATGTTGTCCCAATTGTCCACTTAATCACAAGACTTGCAAAAATCCTGCATATCTCTCTCTCTCTCTCTCTCTCTCTCTCTCTCTCTCTCTCTCTCTCTCGTTCTCCTAATTGGGAAGTGAAATAATTTAATGCAAAGACCCAGGCTGGGCATTAGGAGGGTTCGGCTCTTCTACCCAACTTCCCATTTGATCTTACACAGGTCTTTCCCTTTCTTTGGAGGTTGCTTTATAAAGGAGAAGGGGACTAGTTTTCCCCAAACTCTGCTCATCTTTGCCAAATTTTAGCTCAAGACCAGCCAATATGGCACCCATGCTTCTTTGATATGTGCAGATGAGCCCCTGGCAAGAGGGACATTGGGCAGAGTAGGGGTTTCCACTCCTTCTCTTAGGGGTGCATTATTTCCCTCCCTAGTGCCTCATAGTTCTATCCTTGAATCACAATTATGATCATGGATTATTCTCCCCTTTTTCTCCTACTCCCTGTCTCTACCACCCTCTCCTTTCCCTTCCTTCCTCTCTCTTTCCTTCTATCTCTCCCTCTTTCCCCCTCTCTTTCTTATTCTGTCCTCCAGTGTACTTGTAAAGGTCAGAAAACAATGCCAGGGATTTACTTTTCATTTTGTGCAGGGTATCCTTGTTGTCATCACTGTGTATGTCAAGCTGGCCAGTCTTTGAGCTCCTTGGGGGCTGGGGTGACTCTTCTGTCTCTGACTCCCACCGTTTTACAGCAGGAGCACTGGGACTACAGACACTAGCTTTAGGTAACTAGCTTTACAGGAGTTCTGGGGATCAGAACTCAGGTCTTACTACTTGCATGGTAACTTCTTTACCCTCTGAGCTACCTTGCTACCTCTGAGTTATTTTTTAATTCAGTGTAGCCCAGTTATTCACCCATGGATGTTTGATTTTAATGGAGATAGGTATTAGAATGATGCTATTTCAGATCTTTTGGTCAAATCTGACAGACTTTTGGCCACTTAGGGTGTGCTGAGAGACCTGGAATTTTAGTCACATATGCCGTTGTTATTTGATCATCCATGGGTCAGGGTCGAGATGGGATGCCAGAGCATATATGTGCATGCATCTTTGGTGCTTTTACATCATCAATGAACTCTGGAATGGGGTATAATTAACAGGCGGCAATCTACTATATTCAGCCGACAAGGGTCCTTGCTCCCACTCTATTAATGAATGCTCAGTATTCTTGTGCATCCATTAAACACCAAGGCGCCAGCTGTATTTCAAGCCTGCTGACACGGTTTCCTCCAGAATGTGACCCAGCATTTGGGGCCCACCAGGGATCCATACTGTTGTTGGGTATCTCCTAGGCTGCTAAGGCTGTGCAGAATGAACTTAGCAAAGTCAATGGGACATCTACAGGCACTCTGGTGGTGATACCGGTGGCTGGGACTTTATTCCTTTTGGAATGCTTAGCCAAAGTCCTCAGGAGTTGAGTTCAGATAACAGTTGAAAGGTACACTAATTACAGTGGGGCCATTTGTGCTTTTGTGTTTTGGCTTATGTCAGCATTTCCCAACTAAGTGGAGTTCTTCAGGGATTTCAGAATCTGCTTTAAATGTCTTTTTTCACCCTTATTATTATTCTGAACCTATTTCCGTTACAGGTTCTGATATTTAGACAAAAGGAGTTCATTGCCACTAAACATGGATCATGTCTCAGATAGTTTATTTATTATAGATGTATATACATATGTGCATACATACACATGTAAACAAACACATCCACATGTACCCACCTCCCCTAAACACCCAGATCCTCCTCACCCCCCCCACCCAAACAAACACATGAATGCTATATTTGTTCAAGAAATCAGAAGGAAAGAAAATGTAAAATTTCAAGTTTAATCTGTTCAAGTGAGAAATCAAAAAATGGGTGTGATTTCACCCTCAAATGTATGGGCAGAGCTTTGTCTCTCAGTCTCTGTCTCTCACATTCTCTTGTTTCTCCTTGCCCTAAGCAAGGTCTCAGGTATCCCAGGCTGATCTCAAGCTCTCCACATAATGGCTGACCTTGACCTCCTGATCCTCTTGCTTCTGTCTCCCTGAGCTACCACCTCCAATTCCGCTGCCATTTTCCTCCCCGAGGGGAATCATTACCGCAGGCAAGGCTACAGGTCTGTCTGTATCCATGGAGTGGAAACTGTGTCTCAACTTTAACCTCAGTGGGAAACGATTGCTGTGGCCCGGGGTCACATATTCAATCCCCACAGCCAACCACAACAGTTCTGGGAGGACTGGGGATTGGCCTGGTCACTGTTAATGACCCCAGTCACAGATAGTACTTCCAGCCCATCGGAAGCCAAGAACCATGGGCTCCGTTCAGGGCAACACAGCTGTGAGCTCTTTGCTTTTCAGTTTGTTCATCTCTCAGGAGTGATTAGGAACAGGTGAAATATTGTCATATAGAGACGTTTTCTAGGGGAGCTACTTCTCCTAGCTCCCATTCCTATGTGCACCATCCTCTCACATTGTCTAACTCTGGAGTATGTGGCATAGTATGCAGACTAAACAAGCCGCAGACTCTTCTGTATGTGCCAAAGAAACAGCTTTCCTCAGTCGAAGCCTGAGGATGCCTAACTAGCCACCAAGCCAATTTTTCTCAGGCCCTTTTTGGGACTCTTAAAGTGACAGTTGCTTCACCTGCCCCACTGTATAAGAATGCCATTTATATCTTAAACTTTATATTCTAACTAAAGGTTACCCAGGGATCTTTGTAAAAGTGATTGGGCTCACTTTGGGTCCTTTCTAATAGAATACATTGAAATTTTCTTTGACAAATTTCATTGTGAGGCAATAGCATTAAAATAGTTAATTTTAGCATTGAAAGCCAGTTATGTCTATAATGGGATAGAGCTGGGGTTATGAAATAAAATCCCCTTTAGGACAAACTGTTCTCAAACTTTAGTGCCAGGGAACGTGCATTTCATCCAAGCAGGTGGCTAGTTTGAACTTTTTTGGAAACTGTCTCTCTTTGCTTTGCCTTCCAAGCAGCTCAGAGCCAGTTGTTGGCCTTACCACTAGCAAGAGCAGCACACCTTTGCCATATATCTACTGTGTGTAATTTCATCCCTGACTCTTTTTTTTTTTTTTCTTTTTTTTTTTTTTTTTTTTTTAAACAGGATTTTTCTGTGTAGCCTTGGCTGTCCTGGAACTCACTCTGTAGACCAGGTCAGCCTCGAACTCAGAAATCCGCCTGCCTCTTGCTTTTATTATCTTTAGGCTTAAAAAATTCCTATATTAACTTTGTTTTATTTTTGTGAATAACCCAGGTTTTTGTGGGGTTGAGTTGGAGCATCTTAAACAAGTAACAAATAAAGAAAAATAAGTAAATAATAAAGACAAAGTAAATAATAGCTAACTAAAAGAGTGAATGCAAGGGGACTCTCAGGGCCTTTTTTCTTCCTGTAAAGATAATGTTGGCTGCACCAGGGCCCTTTCTCCTTCACTGCTAATGTCTTGGCTCTGCTTGGAACCACTTGTTCAATTACAGTGCCAAGCTCCTGTTTTACAAGGCTTCCTTTGAGCTCATCTAATCAGGAGCAGATCCTCAATGCAGTCTCTTTGTTCACTGACTGGAACCTTGAATGCCTTGCTTTGCCTAATAAATAACCCAGGGGCTCAAACTTGGCCTTAGCTTTTATTTGGAAAATAGAACGGGTGAAGGTCTGTAGCACACAGTGAAGCAAAGCCGTTGGAAGGTCAGGCACTTTTCAGGCAGTTCAGGAAGGTTGTATACTGCTCCACTTCCTTCCACATTTACTTTTTTTTTTTTCCATAAAATGCTCTGTCCTCCCTCATATCTTAGACTGCAGCAGGTAAATCTCAGGGTGAAAGGAATGTCAGACGACTCAAAAAGTAAATGTTGGTCACATGCGAGGTAAGGTTACATCTAGTCACCATTCGTAACATCTTGATTGCTGTATGTACTTCTCCCATGTGTCTTCTTTTTCTGTTGCTGGGATAAAATACCCAAACAATTAGCAGAAGGATGGAATGAAGGAAGGGTTGGTTTATTTCAGCTCATAGTCCCTCCAAGGTATGCACCATCATGGGGGTTTCAAGGCAGCGGGAGCTTGAGCAGCTCATCATATAGCATCCACAGTCAGGAAACAGAGGGTATGCTTGTGCTTCATGGTTTCCCAGCTTATACATTCAGGGATCCTATGAGGGAGTGAAGCCACCCACAGTGGGCAGGCCTTTCCGGCCAACTAAGGTAATGAACATAATCTCCCACTGGCAAATTCAGAAGGCAGTATTCAAGATGATTTCAGACTCTGTCAACTGGACCGTTAACACTGCCACATTAGGTGACTACGAAAGGGAAATGAAGGCTGGGCAACAGCTCTGAGAAGGAAGCTGCGGTGTGAAATGATCTCTGTGCTGGCTCTAGCCTGGGGTTCAAATCCCAGCTTCGGTCATCTTGGGTTGTGCAACCAGATGTTGTACATCTGTGCATGCCATCTCTAAGCTGCAATTCTACAAAGTGGGGGTACTACTAGCACTTACCTCAGTGTTGACGAGCAGGGATTATATCTTGCTTTTGTCCCCTTCAAGTCCATCTGTTGAAATCAAATTTCCCAATAGATGGAGGGAACAACAGGGTCTTTGGGAGGCCTTGAAAATCAAGCTCTCCCAAACAAGATCAATGCCATCATGAAGGGAGGGGCCCTGGGAAGTTCCTTACTCCTTTCCCTATGTTTTGATGTGCTAAGTCAGCCTCGTGTGAAGTAGAATGTGGTCCTTTATCTTGATCTTGAACTTACCAGCTCACAGAATATCAAGCAATAAATTTGTATGACTTGCCAACTACCCATTGATATTTTGTGATAGCATCTAGAAACTGAGGTGTGCCTCTTCTCTCTACCCCACTTTTCTTCGTAACATCTTTCTGCTTCCCCTTCAACTCTTGGCCTCTCTGTACCCCTGAAGCTTTAGCCTAGGATATAGATAGCTCCATACAATACAGGTGTCTTAGTTATTTTTCTTATTGCAGTGACAAAACACCATGACTACATGACTGAGGCAACTTATAAAAGTGTTTAGTTGGACACGTGTGATTACAGAGGACTATAGTCTGTGATCATCATGACAGAGAGCATGGCAACAACGGGTAGGCGGGCAAGGTGTTGGAGCAGTAGCTGAGAGTTTACAACTGATCCAGAACCACAGGTAGAGAGGGAGAGGGAGATGGGCAAGGGGAGGGTCAGGGGAGGGGGATGGAGGTGGAGAGAGAGAGGGGGGGGAGAGGGAGAGAGAGACAGAGAGAGAGACAGACAAAGAGACAGACAGAGAGAGACAGACAGAGACAGACAGAGAGAGACAGAGAGACAGAGAGAGAGACAGAGAGAGACAGAGACAGAGAGAGAGACAGAGACAGAGAGAGAGAGACAGAGAGAGACAGAGAGAGAGAGCTGGAAATACTTTGGCTTTGAGACCTACAAGTACATCCTCGGCGGCATACCTCCTCCCACAAGACCACACCTCCTAATTCTCCCCAATAGTTCCACCAACCAGGTTGAAGTATTCAAACATATGAGCTTATAGGGGCAATTTTAATTCAAACCATCACACCCCGACAACTGTCTAACTGCATTTTACATTTGCAGACAGGGTTATTTAATGTCTACCTCTCTTAACTGATCCTGGTAGGTGGTAGACTTACTTCTTATCATCATTGTATCCCAGTGTTTTTCTTTAGGATGAGCTCCTGAAGTCATTTAATAAATAATAAATTTGAGTGAATGGATGAATGGATTTATATGGTGAGTGGCTGATGGCAATCAGAGCCCTCAAATGCAGAAGAATGTGCCAAATGGAGTATCTGTAAAGGTACAAATCCAACATGGTATATGTTTCAGGCATAAACATTCAAAGTTCAATACAAGCTCAAGGGGCAGTGTTCGTGTTGTCTTTGTCTCTGACTCACTGAGCCATATTGAACAAAGTCCCAATGAATGCTGCTTTCATTACTATTTAATTTCATTTTAATTTTATTTTTGTCTTTTTTTTTTTGAAATAGTGTGCCATTATGCAGTCCTGGCTCGTGTGAAGCTTGCTACTTAGACCAGAGTGGTCTTGAACTTACAGAGATCAAACTGCTTCTGTTTTCTTAGTGCTGAAATTAAAGACACGTGCCACTGTACTGGGCCCTTTGCTTTTTAAAAATAAGTTTTAATTAAAATATAATTATGTCGCTTTCCTTTTCTGTTTCCTCCCTCTAACTCCTCATGTCTTCTCCCTCACGTTAAAACTGATAGCTTTTTATTTATTATTAATATGTATATATGTGTATATTTATATATAATGTACACGTGCATATCCCCACTGAGTCTGTTTGTATTTGCTTGTGTATATGTGGGTTCACGGATGAGCACATTATATTGGGTAACCCTGGGAGAGGCTCGCTTTCCTGCTCTCAGAAGGCACTAGCTGCCTGCAGTTATTTAGGGGACAGGCAAGCTTTTGCTCCTCTGTGCCAGCATGCCTACCACCATTGCTCATGTCCCATGCATGTAGCCATTTCTAGAAGAGGCACTCTGACAGCAGACATTCTGGTATTCTAGCTCTTTCTGCCTCCCTCTTTGGTGATGCTCTCAAAGTCATCAGTGCAGGAGCCGTGCTGTGGATGTGCCTATAGGGACAGGGTGCCCAAGATCTATTTATCTGTGCATTATGCTGTGCCCTGGCTTTCTGTAATGTTCTATATTTGCTATAAAGAGATTTTTTTTTTTTTTGAGGAGCATGGGGAGGGGTTGATATCTATACTTATCTGGGTGTGTCTGTGTGTGTGTGTGTGCGCGCACATGTGTGCACCATCAGAGGCCAGAGGAGGTTGCCTGACTCCCTTGAACTAGTTCCAGAGCCTTGTGAGCTGTCTGACATGGGTCCTGGAAACCAGCTTCAGGTCTTCAAGACCAAACCACGGAGTCATCTTTCCAGCCATGCGTTACTATTTTAAATAAACAAGCAAACGCAGTTCTGTTTCATGACCAGAGCTAAAAGTCATTTTCAAAATAGTTCGCTAGGATAGAGATCTGGCTTTCCCTTGCACCTGTTTTCTTGGCGGCACCGGCCAGAAAAACAATCACTTCTACGGAGAATCCCTTCCTCCCCTGCGAAGCCCAGCTCATGCAAGATGGTGTGTGCTCTTTATTTATTATACATGTCTGCATATTGAGATAATTGGGTTGTATAATATTGCACGCAGACTAATCTGAGAATGATTTCTGCTGAATAGAAATTACTTATTTTGATTCCTCAGGGGTTTGTTTTGTCAAAACTCATGTAGTATTTAGCAATGTAATCATTGTTCAATTGCTGAGCACAGGAAGTGTAAAATTAGCCTAATAAGAATGAGAAGGATGAAGAGAATGGGCAATGCTGACCTCGTCAACTTGATTAGTGATGGTATTTCATCACGTTCTCAAGGCTTAACCTCAAACGCTGCCCGTGAAGATTTCCGTGTACCTCTTCATCTCGCTGGCCCTAATTAGATATGTAATTTGTCATATGGCTGTTGAGCAATAATAGGAACACACAAAGTAGGTACAAGAAAAGGATATTGTTGAACTTCTCTAGAAACAGTTCGCAGGCAGACCCATACCGAAGTTGCAGGGGTTGAAAGCAGGTAGGCTATTTCCTAGGTATGGAGCCATCTTCCGTCAATTTGACTTACACACATTGCCTCCCTTTGCACAGATTCCTCTCCTGTCAAAGGCCATCAGCAAGAGTATCCTCCTTATGCTAGCTAGCTCCTCATAACTAAGAAGCTGTTGTTAGCCAGGCACAGTAGTGCAGGCTGGCCTTAGCTACTCTTAGCTACTCCCAGCCTCTTAAGCTGGAAGCTGGTTCCTGCAGCCTAGTAATGTCAAGGCCAGACTGGGCAAATCTGAGAGACCCTGTCTCAAAATAGAAAGTAAAAACAGGCATTACAGCTCAATGTAATGTACTTATCCTGTGTGTGTAAGGCCCTAGGTGTAATCCTCAATGAAGAAAGAAAAAGACAGACAGACAGACAGACAGACAGACAGACAAAAACCTGCTATATCCATTCACTTCATTCAAGGAGGTCATTGACCATTTGGCAGCCAGATGCTTCGAATAAAATCCTGTCTTTGTGAAGATGTGGAAGCTCTATAGAAAAAAAAAAAAAAACTCTTGCAGGGAAAAATATTGTTCCCTTTGATATCTTCAAGTGTGCATAAGATTGGAACCATGACACACACAAATATTTCATGTGAATTATTTGACATTTTGGGGTGGGTTGTATAAAGAGAAACTTGGTTTTGAATGCTGTTCTCAGGTCTTCTGTTGTCGGGTGTTTTGTCTTCTTGCATGTCTGTGTATCACATGCATGCAATGCCAATGGAGGTCAGAAGAGGGCATTGGATCTGCTGGGAATGGAGTCACAAATGGTTGTAACCCCATGTGGGTGCTAGGAATGGAGCCTAGGTTATCTGCAAGAGCAGCCAGTGTTTTTAACCTCTCAACCATCTCTACACCTGTCTGATGGTTCTTAGGTATGTGGTCCTAGGCAAGAACTTTAATTTGCAGGAATTAAATGAAGACTTTAAGTTCTTTGATGCTATGTCCTTTAAAATGTGTGTTCTTGGAAATTCAGGACACTGGTAAGAAACCTTCTTCTAGACAGGACAGAAAATTGCACCTGTGAAATCTCAGCTGTATTGTTGCTCAGACAAGACCTGCACCATGATCACACCAGTTGACATGCCAATGTAGGTGTGGGAAATCTCCTAAGAGAGGGAGAATCAGTTTCCATCTCCTGATAAACCTATCTGGTCTCAGTCTAGTTCTAAGCACATATGCATATCAGTAACACTAAATGGGATCACTAGGTTGTATTCACATATCCATGTGTTATTGTTGTTGCAACCATAGACAAGGAGGCCATGAATTCAAGAGAGTCTGGGGTTTGTGGGAAGAGTAGAAAAGAAGGAGGGAGGGTGGGGATGATGCAAACACAGTGTATTTATATATGAAATTCTCAAAAATATAAAGCAAATTAAACAAAAGCAAAATCCAGAGTTTGGGGGTAAAAGGTATAGGCTTCATGCTCTATTCCACTGAATCTTTGTGAACTTAAAGCGATAGGGACTTCTTTCTTTACACAAGAACCTTTCTTTTCTTTTCTTTTTTCTTTTTTTTAAAAGATTTATTTATTATGTATACAATGCTCTGCCTGTGTATATTCCTGCAGGTCAAAAGAGGGCACCAGATCTCATTAAAGATGGTTGTGAGCCACCATGTGGTTGCTGGGATTTGAACTCAGGACCTCTGGAAGAGCAGTCAGTGCTCTTAACCTCTGAGTCATCTCTCCAGCCCCAAAATGGGACTTTCCATTTGCGAGTGAGGCCACAAAAGGCCAGGCAGCTGCTGCTGACTGACTCAGAGACTGCCATGTTGTAAGCCAGCAGTCACGCGTGCTGTTCCGAATAGCTGAGTCTTCCATTACCCATGTCAGGTGTGAATGAGGATACTTCCAGTTATTTCCAGCTATGAACCAGTCGAGTCTGCAGAGCCAATGGCGTCCTACCTTCTGGACTCCCAGTCTGATGCTGAAGATAAATTGCCCTTACTGTACCCTGTTTAAATTCCCAACTCATCACATCCAGGAAAGTTGCAAAGTGAGTTCTACACATTTTATGTTTTGAGTCACTTGTGATGCAGCAACAGTCACCGTTGAAATTTCTGCATCCTCATTTGCATAATGGACAATGCTATCTCTTTCTCATAGGATCGTTGGGTATAGCAAATTAAGGAGTTTACCGTCCTATCTTCCACATAGTCAAAGGTTAGGGATAAATAGGATCGGCTCTGTCTGTCTTGTGGAGAGATGGTTTTGGGGACACTGACAAAGGGGTTAGGGAGTCTAGGAATGCTCAGGCTGCTGTATTGTCACTGAAACAGTAAGCAGCAAAGCAATACCAGCTTTTGTTGTCTTGTTTCTACCTCCTGGGAAATAAGTTGCCACAAGTGCCCAAGGCAAGCTCAGCTAGAGTATTTGCCTTAACTTCAAAAGTTCTTGGGGAGGCAACTTCATTCATTTACCTACCACACCATTCTGAATTATCAATAACATGCTACTAAAAGGAAATTTCATGCCTCTCGATCCACCCCAATTGCCATGCTAACATCGTCCAGTATGTTGGTCTGTTTACTTCTGGCTGCAGCAAAGTCAGTTAACATTAATTGTGCCATGTATTTTCTTTCCCGCCACAATTCCTCCCCCTGTATCCCCCACCATTGTCATCTCAGTCCAGACAGTGAGATGCTATATCTTCTGCCCATCCAGACCAGATGTCTGCTGGGGCGTCCAGCAGAGCCCTGAGGTCTCATTATAGAACCTAGCCCCCTCTGAGCTCTGATCAGGCTGTGTTGCTCTGTATCCCTTTGAAGTGGAGATTTTGGCTATCTCTGCAACTCACAGTTCCTCACTAGGTTACCTGACCTATTTTTGCCTTAATGCATTGATGCTTTGATTATTGCCTGGCTGTGCATGGCCCAATATTTCGCCCCCAAAGCTGAATGTAGCCTTGAGAATGAGACTCAGCATGAAACTCTCAGCACTGAGCTCCGAAAGCTCGTTTCTGTTACCAGAACCGGTCCTGTGATCCACCGCACTGTTTGCCATGTCCTTGCACTCAGAAGACTTGGGGTTATCATTCTCAATTTTCTTCCTGTGGTGACAGTGTCTAAGATGTGATAAACGCTGGTCAGAGAGAAGCCAGCCATGCTATTTATCTGTTATAAGGGTACCAAGGCACCTTTCTTTCAAGAGATAGAACCAGAGCTTAAAAGTGATTTTTTTTCCAAGCTCACATTCCTAAATGTTGACTGTGTGACAGATGCTTGTAAGTGCTTATGATGAATTCTTCCACCGAGTCATTGCAGTGACCCTCTTTTCAAACCCATTTTAGAGGCAAGGAAGCAGCAGGTAGCTTGCCAAATGCAGAAAGTTAGAGTCAGGAATTGTATTCACGTAATGCAGCTTTGGAGGTTCAAGTTCTAATCTACTCTCTGTGCTGTGTCTCAGTGTGAGCTACTTAAACCTGTCCATGCCCCCCCCCCCCCCCCCCAGGCAGGAGACTTAGGACCTTCTAAGGAATGCCATACATTTCTGCATACCTAGAATGTTGTTTAGGGCCTTGATAACAGGAAGCCTTGAATAAGTGTTTGTTAAATGAATTAGCATGGAGAATGAAGACTAGGATGTAATGGAGTAAGCACTAGTTGATGTCATGCATCATTCTTGAGGACCAGAGTCTTCCAGGAGCCACTGTAGCGGTTAGCACAATCCCGATGGAGCTCAAATAAGGAAATATAAAGTGAATGGCAGGAGCCTGACAAAGCACCTACATCACAGAAGTCCTCGGGGCCACACTTCCACTTCGGCAAGTTTGGGGTTGGGGTATGGCAAAACAGCAGGACTTTTCAGACCTTGTTAGGAGTCTGTGTATCTCATTATTTTTTTCTCCCTCTGCCAGGGAGAAGCACATATATTTTTTTTTTTTTCCAAAACCACTTTCCCCTTTGTTCATGCCATGACTATCGGGCAACCTCCAGAGATTTCCTGTTCTAGTTCAAGTCCTAATTACACATTCTTGAGTTTCTCATGCTGGTTGGAATGTTCAGCATTGATTACCCGAGGCATCCAGGGGCAGGATGTGGAGCACAGATGTGGTTGCCAGTAAACCTTTGCCTCAGGTTGAGGGGTTAAAAACACACCCAGAAGCTGATATGTCAGTTTCAAAGTAGATCTGCTTGAGGATCTCTGAGTTAGGAAGTAATGAAAGAGTTGGCCCATGTCAACTTCTATCTACAATAAAAAATTGCCAGTACACCTTCAGAAACATGGTACCCAAGAATGGAGGCCTTTCTACCGAAGCTACGACCATCTGGGAAGCGGAGAGAGTGGAAAGCCATGCTGAAGACCAGTTGTTTACCCTAGGGATGCATTTTGTTATGGAGTGATTCCAAAAGTTCTTACTCCTAAGACATCTTCTGGGAGAAGAAATCCCTGATGGAAGGGGCCGTTCACCACTGCAGTAATTCTTATGTAACCTGCTTGGAGTACAGCATGCGTATATATATATTAGAAAAACATCAATTTACTTATTAAGCTCTAGTATTGGGCATATTTATAATTTACCTGTAAGACATTATGTATTCCTATTATTTCCTCCTTCCTATTTTATAGACAAGGCACTTGCAAACTCACAGAGATTATGTAACTCAATCTAGATCAGAGTTAGCAAATTACGGATTTTAAATCTGGGTTTATTCAGTTGGGTATATGTCTTAGTCCCACCTCTATACTTTGCAAGTTCCCTACTCCCCATGCAAAATGAAAGCCTTAAAGAGAGAGAAGACAGCAATGTTATTTATCTTCCATGAGACTCTCTGGGGTGAGGCTCCTCCAGGTACCCAAGCACTGAGCATGGAAGGAATGTTGATCTGGTCTTAATTAAGCTTGGCTTTAATCTGTGACACTTGGCACTCTGGCGGTGGGAGTAGGAAGCTGTGCATATCTAAGAACTCTGGATAAACAGAGTGGATGCCAGGGCCAATTCTTCTCTCAGCAGAAAGTCTCAGAAGGCAAGTCTAATTCTGATGAAGGCAACATACCCAGAAGGGAGCAAATGCTGCTCTGCCAGAGATCAGTATCCTATCAGAAAAAGGAAGGAGAGTGGGAGAGGAAGCCAGTACACCAGGGAGAAGAAGATGATGTATTCATTTTCTGTGCCTAGGGTCTGGGGAAAGCTAAACCTTGGTAATGTGATGAGAAGTAGAACTCCATGTCCAAGGCAGCAAGTCTACCTTTCCTTTATGATACCTGCGCTATTGTTTTTTCTTTTCCATATTACCCTTAGAAACACAAGAGCTGATTCATTAACGCGCTTTAGCTTGGCTTCTTTAGAAGTTGTTATGGAATTGATTCCTTATCCAGGAGGCTATCTTTATGCATTTCTTCTCATTGGCTGAGCAAAGCACCACTGGTCAGGAACCACCGGGAAGCAGTATTTGGTCTCTTAAAAAGCTATTTGTTTGTGTAAGGTAGTATGTTGGAAATGATCAGATCCAGTTCACACTATAAGGGTTTGGAGATGAACTTTCCTGAACAATTAGTCCATAGATAGAAAGAATTTAAGAATTATATGGTTTCTTTCCACATATGCTAATTTTATTTGATGTAAGGATTTCTAGAGGAGGTAAGGGACCTCCAGGTGCCCCTGTCCCTGGTACTATGAGAAGTATGTTTGCCAGGTGTTAGGTATCCACATAGCATTCACATCCTTGGAAGTACACGAAGTCATTGTTTTTATTTTGCAAATGAGGACGCCAAGGAACAAATATGTAAAGTCATTTCCACCCATATAGTAAGTAGCAGAGTTAAGATTTAAACTTGGATGCTGAGGTTCTAGAGTTCAAGGTCCTGGATGGCTTACACTTATCTCAACCCTTACGACAGAGTGTTGGGGTTAGAATAAGTAAAATTTGAATACTGGATCCTAAGAGGATAGTACTAGTTTTGGAAGTTGTAGAAGCTTTAGAAGGTGGGACCTGGCCTCATATGATGTCCACAGCTAAGATAGTCTCTATACTAATAATTCACAGTGCTGTGGTAAAACTGCCCTAACAGAAGCAACTTAAGGGAGAAAGGGTTTCTTTTGGCTTATAGTTCCTTAGGTATACAGTCCACCAAGTCAGGGAAGGCATGGGGAGAGGAACAGGAAGCTGGCTGGTGACACTCTATCTGGACTCAGAAAGCAAAGGGGGCAATAGGAAGTAGGGGCAGTCTGCAACACCTCAAGGCCTCCTCTTGAAAAGGTCAGCTCAGGAACTTTGAGAAGGTCATGGAACACAACAGGGTAGAAACCAACCTTCGGGTGGGGACACATTCCTCAGGACGGACCATTGCCCACCTTCAGTCAAGGGAAGTCATTGCCACCTTATTCCCTGAAGACCAATCAGTTTAAAAAAGGTCACACTGTTCTGCCAATCACATCGTGTCTAATGGTTGCTGTCCTGAAACTGTATATAAGCTCACTGAACAAGCTGTGCAGGGTCGCCACCTCTCCTTCAGGTCTGGGATGACCCCAGCGCACTGGAACAATAAAATCCTCTTGCTTTTTGCATCAATCCAGGCTCCACATTGTTTACTCAGGGGGTCCCCAGTAGGCTAAGACTCAACAGAGTCTTACACTCTAAGTAGTTTCTTTCTCCACTGTGTTTCCACCCTTTTCCACAACATTTCCAAACCAGCTGAGAATCAAGGGTTCACACATCTGAAGCTTTAGGGGACATTTTACATCCAAGCCACTACATCTTCCAAAAGGGAAATGCCAAAGGAAACTAGATGAGATTTTTTTTTCAGTTTTATCGAGACAGTTTCTCTGTGTAGCCTTGGCTATCCTGGAACTCACTCTGTAGACCAGGCTGGCCTCGAACTCAGAAATCTGCCTGCCTCTGCCTCCCAAGTGCTGGGATTAAAGGTATGCACCACCACTGCCCAGCTAGATGAGATATTCTTGAATGCTCTTATTTTTAAGTATGATTTTGGTTATGTAAGGATGATATTGGGGTCACAGATCTCGAGATGTTCTTCAGCAAACCCTGATGGCACCTTCTCTAGCTTGCTGTTTCAATGGAATACAAATGACTTTGAATTACATTATGTGCATCACCACTTGGCATTTCGGGGAAACCACTTGGATCACACACAAAGCAGGTTGAATGTGTCAGGAAATTAACATCCTCAGGAGTAGGCCTCAGTCAGCATCTGATGGTGTTTGGTGTGTGTGTCTAGCTCCTCCAATAGCAAGACATGTGCTCGTAGTGTCCGACAGTTTTCCTGCAGTCTCTAGCTTCACTCTAGTTGGAAAAGCTGGTTTAGTCATGTACTTTTTATCACTAGTCTTCTTTCCCCTGTGCAGAGGGAGGGTGCGAGTGTGTGTATGTGTGTATGTGTGTGTAGGGGGGTTCTCCACTTCCCCTTCAGTGCTCTGTGAACTTTCATCAAAACAACTTCTGTGAAGATTATGGTCTCAGGGGTCTACTTCTGGGGGAATCCAAACATAGATATGCTCCAATTCTGTTCTGACACCCAGGCTTTTCTCTGCCTGGCTGAGGAAAGTACAGTATGCAGAAAAAGCAACAGCTAAATGAGAAACAAAGTACTGCTTTCCAAAGAGCTGGGTAAGCACCCAGTGCTCCCCAGTGCATGGCGGTAAAATGCTAGGTGGGGAATGTGGATTCTGCCTGAAGGAGGGTGTGTGAGGTCCCCTGCTGCTGCTTCCTGTTTGGAAGTGCTGACAGTACAGGGGTGGAAAGCCACAGGGAGTTCCACTCAAGGAGGCAGACCATAAAGGCATAGTAGCATACCCAGCAGTGAATGTGGCTCAGATTAGCATCTTCTCTAGTAGGTGAGCCAGTCAGAGGTGTGATCAGGAGTTGAGAGAAGCAGAGAAGGAGGAGGATGGGCATTTACATCCTTTCAGGGACCCAGGACCTGAGGTGGATGCTCACACCTGCCTCATTTGATCTTCTTTCATGTGTGAAAGGTCATTGATTTTGTGTGTGTGTGTGTGTGTGTGTGTGT
>JADRCC010160696.1:0-16204 GCA_019843855.1 Hylomyscus alleni | reverse complement strand
TCTCTCTCTCTCTCTCTCTCTCTCTCTCTCTCCTTTCTTTTTGTTTTCTTCATAGTTTTATTTTATTGCTGTATACCCATTGTACAGAGCATTATATTTCACAAAGACACTTTCACACAAGTACATACTGTACTTTGGCTCAGCTTTTCTTAAAGTATGTGCCCTGGCACCACAATATTTATGAGCAACAGTATTCCCCTGAGAACTTAGAGTGAGCATTTGACTTTTGTACTTCCACCCTTGCATCAAAGATGCTCCTTACCTTATCTCCTTTTGATCCATATGGTCCCAGAGGGCCCGGGGAGCCTCTTTCTCCTTTCAACCCTGATAAACCAGTTGGACCAGCAAACCCTTCAGGACCGGCTGGACCTTGAGTTCCAATTGGTCCAGGGTGCCCCTAAAGATGGACAGAAAGACTGAAAATTAGCCCACAGGAGATTTAACATCAACATTTCCAGTTTTCTCACGTACAAAGTACAGGCACCCACTTGACTAAATAATTTTGGCTTAGAGATCTGTGAGGCATGCCAGTGTTCCAGACAGGGATCAGAAAAGGGCTATTTTAGGGGCTGTTAAGCTTATTTGGGTAGAACACATTTTATAAGCACATTTAATAAGATTCATGTGCACCAAGATCCTTCAACTTTGTACTTCTTAGGAGAACAGTTATTCAGGCTGGATAAGATTGCCCTCTTCCTAGTTAATGCCAGGCTATCCATCAGACTGTCAAAATAGTGAACGAGCAGAACACTGTTGAGAGCATCATGGCATTTTAGAAGTCACATCCAAATGGCCAACCACATGCTTGCACTGAAGTTCAGAAATGGCCATGTCTGAAGAATGCTGCCCCGGGGGGGGGGGCAAAGAACAGTGACTGCTGAAACTGCCTAACTCTTCAAAATACATCTTTGTCAGCTGATCCCAGGACCCCATCATTATACCTGGCAACAAATACTTACAGGGACCCCTCCCCTCACACTCATTTGTTCAGTCTTTCTATCCCCTTTTCAGTGCCTCCTTCTATTTGTACAGTACCCAATGTGTAAAGCACAAGGAGCCTGAGAATATCTATTAAGTATCAATTATGGTCGCAGGAGTGAACAGCCTGATGATTTTGAAAGCCTTGGTTATAAAATGTCCGTAATAATTAAGTCTGAGAGTTCAGGCTGACATTTAAAAGCAGACTGAGACTGAGAATTAACCCCAGTCGGTATAAAGCAGACAGCCTGGATTATCCTTTAGAACAAATCCCAGTAGGAACTTTTGGTTTTTTGTTTTTTGTTTTTGGCCGAAAAGTGAAAAACATTAGGCATGTGTACTACCTGAGAACCTGGTATTTGGTAGAAATCACATTTACATAAATGCTTCCAGTCCCACCTCCCCACCTCTTTAGTGACTGTCTAAAATTCCCTAAAACTCCGAGAAAACTCGAAAAAAGCCCACAGAAATGTCATTTCCAATCACCTTCAAGCTTTACACTTTAAAAGGCTGAAAACAGCCCCTTAAACACAGTGTTTAGAGTTATGTTCTGGTAATACTTGTTCCCACCAGCTGGGCTGGTGCTTTAGCAAAATAATTTGCAGTGTCAATCAGGCCCCTGAAGACCTAGAGCTCTTGCAAAGAAGTGAAAGATGTTCTACCCAATGAGATGCAACTCTCTGCAATACCATCTATCACACAAAAGTTTCCCATTCACATGGCACAGAGAGCTCGTGCTTTAGGCACACAATGGAAAGGCTGCCTATGGAGTACAACACCTGGCCTGTGCCTGGGAGAGTCATGGCTACTTGGGAAGGCCAAGTGAACTCAAGCTGGAATGGGCCTAGAGAGTTAGGCAGGAAAACTGAAGGCATGGTGTGGTCAGACCTGGAGAAGCAGCTGGGCAGAAAGCAGTGTTCAGAGTTGTAACTCATCAGGTAGCATCATAGAGAACATGTGAGCACCATCAGGACACTGAGACAACCTTTGTGAGGCAGGAACAAGGGAAGAAGATAAGAACCCGCTGTTGGAGGAGAGGACTGCTTGGCGGGAGGTTGGGAACATGGTGGACTTGTTGCAGCTACTAACAGAAGATCCAGTCAGACCACAGACTGTTTGGCCCCAATCTTGGACCCTCCAAAAGGGGTTCTTACATAAAGGAATGATAAACGTGATAAATTGCTTGACAGCTACTAAGAGAGGTGGTTGTCATGTGACCCAGTTCCCATTCTGCTTGTTTCCATTCTCTCTATGGGAGCTCAAGCAGTGCCCAACGTGAGTACATGGGTCAGCACCATCCACATCTGCTCTCTTATATTTCTGAACACAAGCTCACCAGCATGGACAAACTAGGAAACTTAGGCTTGAGAATTTCTAAGATGGCAGTGATAGAATTCTGAGTTGGTCCAACAGGGGGTGGTTTGGAAAATGACTTCCTTTCTCTTGTCTGAGGGAGCATGCTAAATTTACCAGAAAGTTGAATGTGAATCACTTAAAGAACCCATGAGATTAAAAAAAAACCCAAAGGGGGCTTTTGGGAAGGTACCCCTTGGAGAAACAAAGGTGCTGGGGGGTGCACTCAGGTAGTTTAGCAGCCCGGAAAGGAATCTCTCTGGTTGACTTCAACACAGGGCCCTGTCTGGTAAGTGTCTGGAGGCTTATCTCGAACTGCCTCCTCAGCATAGTGCCAAGGCTTTGTCATACACTGAAACAAGAAATCTTGCCACCCGTGGAAATCCTTTCACATAGTGGCACAGAGCACCGGGAACAGATGAAGGAAGCCATGATAAAAAGAGGCACGTCTTGATCTGTGCTTAGCATTTGCTTTGGTTTCCACTCACCCTCATCTCCAGTGCAGAGTTTCAGTGTGGCACTTAAGCTTCATACTGAATGACTGATGTTTTGTTTTCCCTGCAGACACGATCTACAGGGCATTTTTCCATATGGCCAGCAGAGGTCAGTGTGAGTACACAGAGACTGCAGATAAACAGGTGGGTGGGTGGGCCTTTTCTCACACAGAGAAAGAGAAATCAAACCGGTGTCAAAGAAGTCACAGAATGTTCGAGCAGGGAAAGGCCTTTGGATACCATTTAGCCCAGGGTTTATTTTATACTGGGTGGAGGAGGCTGAGAGAAAAAGGAAGATTTTCTTTTTTCAGGTCACATAGCTAGAAGGAACGGCATGAGACTATATCGTCTTTCGGTGCTAGACCCCGTTTGTCTGTCTGTGGCAGATGTCCTAGGGGGTGGTTGAAGCTGTCTCCCGCTCACCCTGGAGTCTCCCCTGGGACTGTTCCCATCCGTAGGCTACAGCAGCCACATGCTCACTCATCATTTCTCTCTCTCTCTCTAACTCCGATCACAGACCCAATCTGATGTGCCATCACTGTTTGGATGGCTCACAGAATTTCAATGGGCTTGGACTAATGCCATGCCCTGATACATGTCATTTATTTTGGCAGATGGACCCATCCAGGGCAGAAGGGACTCCTCTACGTTGTTCCAACAAGCTCTCCTGCCTCCATCTGCTCAATAGTTTTTAATGTGCACAGCAGGACTTAATTCTCAAGGGTTCAGAATTGTGCTCAAGGCCAGGGACTAGAGGTCTACAACCACAGCTCAAGCTGGTTATCTCTTCCTGATCATGGGTGGTTTGGAATCAGTGTGTAGTGTAAAGTTACCTTTGATTAGAACCAGACAACTAGGGTAATGGACCCATTAATAAAGGTACCTATAACATAGCAGAAATACACACAGACAGCATCTAAGAATCTTGGAAGCACATACCTGGAAACTAGGTGGGATGGCAAAATTGATGGAAGAATCTGACTGCATAATTTGATGTGTTTCTGCCTTATTATCCCTCCTTCAAGATTCCAGGGGTCCTCTCTCATAAAATTAAAATGTATTCCTAAGAACCTGAAACTCATTCCCACTGAGGCATGAATGATTGACAACTTTGAGGTTTACTATTCCCAAGGGGAGCCTTGTCCTTTAATGGAGAACAAAATGTTAGGCCAGGGATGCAAGTGATATTTACAAAGTAGGGGAAGGAAGAGGGCAGCCTTCTCCAGGATCCAGCTGTATTCTAGGAGGTGGTGAGTCGCAGCAGCACTGTTACATGGCCCTGGATTCAGAGTCCCTCAAAGCCACTTTAGCTGTATTCTTATGCAGATTTCTTAGGGATTCTGACTATCAAGGGTTTGGGCAGGATGCCCACTGTTGTGTAGGATTATTGTTAGCATTTAAGTGAATCAGTGATTATAAAACATACCTGGTACCTAGAACAAAACTCTTTAGTTATCATTCATGATAGAGTGGGGAAGTTAAGACTGAATAATTCATGCTATCAACCTGAAGTTTAAATGAGAGATGCATGGATGTTATTGAGAAACCTTTGCAGGAGGTGTCGGGGGATGATGGAGTATGTATACTGATAACCCACATCTGTGATATTAGAGACCAGTACTCCATTCCTTATAGATTGTGTCCTAGTTCTCCTATACTCTAGGGAGTATCTGTGTCCTAGCTGTGTCTGCTAATACTTTAGCTTAAAACAAAACAAGCTACATTTTAATACACACCCCAGAGTGTGAACCTCTAGCTAGATTTCTTTTCTGAATGTGTCATAAGCCTACAGCCAATGATTTGGCTATTCCATGCACTATGATGTTCCAATTCAACTCCAACAAGAGCTTATTGGGTCATTGTTTTCTCTGCAATCCTATCCTCCAATACTCTCTACATTGCTTCCTTTCTCACATCCAACCCATCACCAGCAAGGATGCTCAATCCAACTTCAAATATAAGCCAAACATAGGTGCTTGTCTCTGTCCCGATAGTCTTACATCAGGATTTCCTCACCTTTCCTCTATGTGTGTTGTTTCTACATTAGCTTATCATCTTCAGTGTTGTTGTTTTTTCTTTCTGAACATCCTGACACATTGCATTTATATATGAATTCAGTTGTCCTGGCTAGTTCCCAGGTTCTTGCAAAGATATAAATTTCTTCATGAAATTCTCCATGATTATTCCCATCCCACAACATGGTTAGGTTAAGTGTTACATATTATAGATTCTATGTCAATACCCCTTGTTGAAGATAAAATGAGCTCCTTGAGACTCATGCCTTACTTCCCATAGGTTTGTCCATTGCTCATCTCAGTGCTTGGCAATAAATGTTTGGTGAATGGATGGAGAAATTAATGAATGAATATGCATACTGAGAAGCTAATGTCTCAGAAAGGATGGTATTTTCTTGGGAAGTCTACACAGTTGCAAGAGAGAACAATCTAGAAAGGACTTTTTATAGGACCATGGAAAATAGATCTGCATAACACTCAGGAATTACCCAGTTCAGGGTTGACAAAAAGAGAATTGCCTAAGTTCATCCAATATCAATTATAGACAGTTGAAACGCAGTATCACGATATTTTTAGAGACTTTAAAAGGGTGTGTTTTTGTTCTATATGTGGTGACTACATTATGAGCAATCTCTGTGATCCGAGTTCTAAGTAGAATGATTTTTTTCTATGTTGATTCGTTGCTGCATCCACAACAGTGAATTTATTCAGCACCTACCCTATGCCAGCACTTGGGTGAAGAAAGTGGGTAATAAGCAGTTTTTGCATTTGTGGTACTTATAATTTTATAACTTGAAAACAGTTGTGCATGGCTCATCACCAAACTAATTCAATAGTTTTCATCTTGGGCAGAGTTCTGAACTAGACATGTATATATCTATGTGCAGTTAATGAAATGGTAATACACATGGCCCACCCTGCTTCCTGGGGATGAGCATGCTCATCATAAGAAGTGGTTGGGATAAAGTCATATGCAATAAACTTTAAAACTGACAGTGCACGAGTACCAGAGGAATTCAGAGATCCTCAGCAAGAGGTCCAGCAGGAGGTTAGAGACATAAGGAAAGGTTTAATAATATGGTAGTGAATGCATTCAAAATACAGAGAACAATGTGTTTGTGGAAACTAGCCAATCAACTTTTGTGGGCAAGAGCCAGACTTAGCTTGAGCAAAGTGAGAAAGGAAAGATATGCAGACAACTCTGAGTCTTAAGAGGTTTACTATTGTCCATAAGCTACGTTTTAATTCTTACATTGGTTCCCAATGAATGGATTTAGAATTTAGAGACAGCCTGGTATAGTAACTAAGGAGACAAAGATTCAGAATAAAAAGTTCTAGATTCACACCCCCTCTTCATCACTGTAGTATGATGGCACAAAGGATGACCTCATGTTACTCATCTTCATATCAAATAAAGATAAGTTAGTGTCTCCTTCATAGGGTACTCATAGATTTTATGCAAAATAGTGAAACCCATGTTTTTTATTTCTTAGCATGTAGCAGATTCACCCCAAATGTAGTGATAAAAGCAGATAACCACACCCCACTCTGCATTTCAGACTAGTTAAGTGAGGCTAAAAATATGTGTATTTAATAAATTCCCAGGTGGTGCTCATGCTACTGGAATGATGGCCACACTGTTGAATCCCTGTTGAAGATAATTCTGCATAGTACCTAATACCATGCAGAATACCTAATACCTAAAGAATAAATGTGCAAAATTATTAAGTTATTAGCATATCGCTATTCCTTAATAGACTATGGCTTGTGAAGATCAGGAGTTCAAATTTTCAACAAGTCCCCCAGAATTCTTTGATTCCTATGGCTTAGTGCACTTCCACTTCTTTCTCATTTTGCTGCAAGAGAAAGTGAAGTGTATGGGCAGCAGAGCCAGAGATGGGGCATCGGTGCTGTGACCTCCATGGTCTACATTAGATTCTTAGGACTGCAGATGGGGAGAAGGCAGCATTGAGCAATATTTCAGAGAGTAAAGGTGACAAAGATGTTGTGTTAGATGCTCCTTGTTGAGTAAAACTGAGGGAGATGCAAAGATTGACTACCATGTTACTTGATAGGGCCTCTGAGTGATTTCCACATTGACTTGAGGAGACAGAAAGCCTGTGGTGCGAGAGGAGGAGTTCCTGTTTGGACCATTTATACTTAAGTCTTGGAACATCTGAGGTGACGGCCAAGAACTACTTTTGCACTAGCCTGGAAGATGCGAGAAGGCACGGGATGCTGCAGCATCTTTGGACATGCCATATCTAAGGTGTAGTATGCACTAAAAACAAAATTGGAGAAGAAATGCCTAACTGTGAGATAAATGAAAATAGAGAATTAAATGTGCACACGGATCTATTTTTAAAGTTCCTCCAACTCTTATTAATTAAGGGCAAAATGAGATTGAATAATTATTGCTAGCCAGGAAAGTCCATTGGAGCTCCCGAGGAATGGACTAGGAAGATCCTTGAGCTCTGGTGCAGGTAGGAGGTGGCTTGGATTCCAAAAATCATTCTTAAGTTATAACTATAATTCTTATTCTTATCTTAGTTATAGGAATGGGTTTGGAGGATGAAAAACGTGACAGAATCTGGCAAAACCAGACTAGCCATACAATATGATAAGGCAAAAATTAATGAATATATGTTCAAGCACAGAAATATTTAAGGGAATTTCAGAACAACAATTTTTTTCTGTCCTTTCTCTGAGTCATCAGAATACTTTCATGATGCAGGCTGTGAGCACTAAGCAGAAAAGCAGTAGACCAATGGCCCTTAAAGTCCCACAGCTACTCAGTGGTAGAGCTACTGTTAGGGCTTTCCAATCAATTCTATGTTCCTTTATTGGAACAAATTGAGATGAGAAGAGTCAGGTTCCTTTAAAGTTATTTTCCTAGTAGCATCACTGAAGGAGTACCCCTGTGGTGGAAGGATGTTGGTAGCATTGGACAACTAAAGAGTTTAGCTGGGCAGTAGTGAACGCCTGTAATCTTAGCACTTGAAAGGTAGAGGCAGGGGGATCAGGATCAAGGATATCCTTGGCTACACAGACAATGTAGTGGGAGACCAATGTGGGCTACAAGAAACCCCAAACTCAAACAAATAGACAAAACAATAAAAGTATTAAAATCCCAAACAATAACAGCATAAACAAAAACCTTGTTATATGGATATACAGAATTTTGTCACCCACAAAGCTCTATTTTGATTTGATAATATCAACATCATCCATGTTTTGCCAGGCAGTAATGGGAATAACCCTTCCTATCTAAACAAAGAAAGAAATAACTACACAAAGATTTTGTATATAGACAGTGATGGGCATTTATCAAAGAGTGACACTCCCAAATTGTCTGTATCACTGCAAAGCAAGAGGTATCAGAGCCTGGCTCTGAAAGCATAGATGAAAACCCTTGTTTTCTAGCTCTTTAGCTGCAATCAGTGTGGGAAAGAGCCAGCTCTGCCTGGCAGGAAGACATGCATCTACAAGTCTTGTTTGCAGACCCATACGCACACACACACACACCTGTTCCATTGGCTGTTGTCAGCATGTTGAAACACTGGGTAAGACAAATCCCAGAATGATAAATTTAACTCTTGCTAGGAAACTCTTTCCATCAATACTCTCAGTTCCTTTCCAAATGTAATGATTTCCTTTTCCTACTTTACTACATTGGACCATGCTCTGAGTACAGAAACAAAGCCCCCAGTAAGAAGTATTCAGGAAAGAAATGTTAATTTTTTATTGATATGAAAGATGTTTATCTGACCCAAAATTTTTCACTGGAATAAGAACCAAGAAACACAAGTGTACCAATAGAATTAGTAAAGTCAGAAAATGTACCTCAAGCAATGACACTACCTAAATGTTATAAACATAAATTATTTTTTTGTTCTGCAATCAAAATATCCTCCTTAATAAGCCTATGGCCAATGGATAGTTTACCAGACTCTACTAGGCATATTTTGATGCTCTAAGTGTCCCAATGGTCACACATTAATTTAGTGGGAGATGAGGGAATTTAGGCATAATCTGCTTATTTTGTAATGGGAGTATTTAGTTTTTAAATGTCCAACTTTCCCTTGTCCACAGGGAATGTCTGGATAGAGGTGAATGGTTTGATGAATCTACAGGTCTGTCTTCTCCATGACCAGTTGTTAAATCAGTATCAGGAATCAAAACAGAACCAACTTTCCTATAATTGAACATTGGAAGAACGAAAAAGTCAAACAAAACTGTAAATATGAGCAACATTTGATCATATAAATAGAAACAAAATAAACACCTCTGCAAGTATTACAAAGGGTTGAATGAGCCTGCGCATTCCTTGGAATGGATGCATAATCTATACAAAGAGTCTCAGTGTGTACGAAAAAAGACATATGGCCCTATTTGGTATGAAGTTAACCTATAACTAGTACATTTGTTGCAAAGACATGGATTACTTAATTTGTTATCTGCTTAGAGTTCAGAAGAATACCTCAAAAATGATTGTGCAGGCCTGTTTACAACTAAAAGGCTTGCCAGCAAACATGGATTGTTGCTTCTGCTTCTCTGAAAATCTATTTTAAAAACATGAGTTTTGTGTTCAAGTTCCCACTTGCAATTTCTTGCTATATGATTTGGAGAAAGATTAATCTCTATACCTCTGTCTTCTCATCAACAAAATGGGGTTATATTATCTGGCCTATTTTCTGTGATGCTTTGAGCATCTAGAGAAACACACACGAAAAGGTGCTATGCATTTGTTCCGTTTGCAAAGCTTTTGTTAGGGGGCAAAAGAGAATAAGTAAAGTCCAATTTCAAAACAAAATTATCATTTATTGGGCTCCTAAGGCAATAAGCCCTTAGATGACTGAAGATTCACAAGGAAGAGTTTTCAGCAGAAAAAGATTGAATGAAACAAGGAGCAGAATTTAAAGCAGTGAAAGGCAGGACAAATGATCTGGCACAGAATTCTCATTATAGTTTTAAAGTGATTAGACTTAGTACTAAAATATGTGGTTTATTTTTAGACATACAGTTTAATTACAAGTGAGAGCCAATGTTTTTTCTTTCAGTTTTTCTATCACAACACCATGATTCTATAATGAAAATCACAGCAGAATATAACCTGCCAGACATTCACTTTAGAACATTTTTTTGCTGTAGTGTGTCTATTCCATTAGCTAAGAAGTATTTTTCTCGGACAATAAATTATCCTTCATTGCTATACTACACAGTCTTTGGTCTAATACGGAGTAGTGTGAGATGATTGCATCTGGATCAATGTTGGCTTCCTACATTTTCTTGAGAGACACCTTTGCGTTTTGGCAATTGAGAGGTAACAGACAGCAACTAACTACTGCTTCTTAAACATTCTCACACAAATGAACACCCTCTGTTCTTTTAGAACTAGAACAGTATTCATATCCATATTCATACAGATGAACAGATACATATTCTAACCCCAATATATATATATCCATGGGAGTCTGCTAAAGTGAGAAGGTCAATGGTACTCTGACTTAGTTCACATTATACTTTCCAGCCAGCAGTGAATTGTTTTGTTTATTTTCTTTTGCTTGTAAAGAAAAATGTTTTCTTTTTTTGTTTGTTCATTGTTTTACATCCTGACCACAGTTTCCCTTCCTCCTCTTTTCCCAAACCCTTCTCCCCTAACTCCCCTCTGCCCTCTGTTCTCCATCTATTCCTCCCCTCCTTTTTCTGTTCAGAGAAGGGCAAGCTTCTTATGAATATCAATCAAACATAACCATATCAAGTTGCAGTAAGACTAGGTACACCCCCTCATGTTAAGGCTAGAAAGGGCAATGCAGCATGAGAATAAATGTCCCTAACACAGGCATAAGAATGGATTTGAATTCAAAAAACAGGGATGACTTGCAGGTCTCCTTACCTTCTCTCCCTCCTACTATATACAATCACTCCTGTGGACTAGTAAAACTATCCAGATAGACATACCTAGGCCAAAGAGGAGACAGGAGTTGGGGTCGGGTCTGGAGAGAAAAGACTTCACATTTCTGATTTATTTTCACTTTACATGATAGGTAGTTGGAATCAAGTTCTGAATGTACAAGGAAGATAAGCCAGAAGCTACAGTAGATGTGGTATGGATGACAAATAGAAGCTCCAGAAATATTCATGGCATTGCAACTAAAAGCTATACATCTGTATTGGAGAAGAGTTTCTTTCAGATTTCAAAAAGTGTTTTTCATATTCAGGACTCGATCTAATGATCAAAATGACCCCACCCTAAGGATAAGAGAGAAAGTAATGAGTCCAAAGGTTTGAATAATGTACCTATGCACATACATATAGCTTATGTTAGCAGAGACACATCTTAGTCCCAACCCAGCGCTCTTTCCACTACTCTTTTATTAAATGATGAGTCACTTCCATGCTGAGAAGTTCACCAAACCCTGAATGTAAATCGTGTTAAACCTTTTAAAGTTTTCCTTACTCTTTCTGGCCATTCAGAGCCACTCTTACTAAATAGCTATGTTGATACACAAAGAACAAAGGAACTCAAATCCATCTATTTTGTCCCCTAAGAACTCATCAATTTATGGATCAATCTCTATAATGTACAAGCCATGATTCTATAAGTTGGTTACAGAAATAGGCTTTTCTCCCAATGTGCTTGTGATAGGTTAGATGAGAATGGTCCTATAGGTTCATATATTTGAATTCTTGGTCCTCAGTTAGTGAATCTATTTGGTAAAATGCTAGGGAGTGTGGCTTTGTTGGAGGTGGTGTGTCATTTGGGGTGAGCTTCAGGGTTTTAAAAGCTCATGATGTTCCTAGTTGCCTTTTTCTCTTTGCTTTTCGGCTATGGATAAGATGTAAGCTCTCTACTTCTGCTCCAGTACCATGCTTGCCTTCCTACGACCATATTTCATGCCATGACAGTCATAGACTCTAAGCTTTTGATACTGTAAGCATAGCCTTAATTATATGCTTCCTTTCATATGTTGCTTTGGTCATGGTTTCTCATTGAAGCAATAGAAAAGTAAGTAAGATACAGATATTTGTCCAACTCAGAAGAAATATAAACTATATACACAAAGGCAAACATGGGCAGGAGGGATATGATTCTGAGTCCAAGTACTGCTGATTGATTTGTCTTAGAAATCTCACCATTAAGTCCTCCATACTAGACTGTGAATGGAGATATGTAAAGAAAAGACTCAAGGGAAGGTTCTTGAGTCCTCCATACTCGAGAGTGAAATGTGATTGTGAAGAAAAGACTCAGGGCAAGTCTTGGAAACTAAAGAGGAGGTGAAGAAAATTGGCTTCAAATTCATCTAAATTTCCTCAATGACCATAAGATTCGTGGTCAAAGGCAGAGAGAGAGCAACTGGTTGAGCTGAGGGTGACTAAAGTGCAGAGGACATGACAAGAAGGTCACTGAGCAGTGTTAACACCTACCAAGAAGCACCAGGAGCTCCATTGACTCTAGAGCAGTGGTTCTCAATCTATGAACCTTGACCCCTTTGAGGGTAGATTGACCCTTTCACAAAGTTCCCACATCAGATATCTTGCATATCAAATATTTATAATGTGATTCATAACAGTGATTCAAAATTACAGTTATGATGTAGCAAGAAAAATAATTTTGTGGTTGGGGGTCACCACAGCATAAGGAACTGAACTAAAGGGATACAGCATTAGAAGGGTTGAGAACCACTGATCTAGAGTTTGTGTATATTTATATGTTCTTCAAACAATAGCTGGCAGCCAAGAAGAAGAATAGATTAAACAGGTGATGGGGATTTCCAGAGTTGGAGACTGTAAGATTCATCAAGAGTCCTAGAGTGTTGGACCTTGAAAGGCAGCCTGTGTTCTGGTTGAGTGAGGCTTACTCTGGAGACCCAGTAGAAGATTCTACAAGGGACAGAAGAGTAAGCTATGCTCCCTGACATTACGTGACTGAACCACGAGGCCTCCATTATCCTGTAAATCAGTCCTGTAGGGCAATGCCCCAAGCTCCTAGTATTCTGACTGGACTCTACCTCCACAGTCAACTAACTACAGACAGATATGCCCCGCCCCACAGTTACCTGGGAATAGCAAGGTTATCCAACCTACTATAAAAGAGGCTGCTTGACCCCTCTTCTCTCTTTTAAGTTCTTGCTCTTACTCTCACCTCTCACTTTCCTTCTCCCCATCCTTTCTCCCTCTCTCCACATGGCCATGGTCAGCCCCTACTTTTCTAGCCTTTCTCCACCCCCCTCTGTTTTTTACAATAAAGCACTAAAAATCATGGACTGCTTCCTTTCGACTAGATTTGCAGTGCTGGAACAATGGAATCGGCCTTCCCCTAAAGAGCCCTGTCTAATCTCCTGCAGGAAAGCCTTTCAGTGTTTCCAGCTGCTAGACCTGAGCAAGCACTCTTGCCTGCAGGAGAACCACCCAGTGCCTTCTCTCCCCCATTTTTCCTTTCGACTGGGAATACTGCCAGCCTGGAGCCCTGACCCATTCTCAGGTCTTCCTCTGTGTCCAGCTGATGCTCAAGAGCTAGACCTTGTAGTCCTTGGCCTCCGTGAGGTTCAGGGACTCCTGACTCCTCCCTCTTACCCCTGCTGACTGGGGTTATGTGGCTTCCCACAGCCAGCTGCCCATCTGGCTGCGTGGAGAGCACTTGGCACTCTTCCGAGTCTACCAGTCCAGGGTCTCCAAGCTCTGGAGGGACTCAGGTCTCTCCCACCCCTTTATTTCCCCACCTCCCAGTGCCCCACACCAGAGGTGAGAATGAAGTTGAACAGGAGAACAGACTCAAATTGAGGCTTATAGGAGCATTGTGAGAATAGCTAATATTGAGCCTAAGGTTGAAGAGTCATCTAGAGAGGAGCTAGAAATTCCAGGCAAATGATGATTTGCTAGAAATTTTAGCCTCCCCCAAAGTAAGAAGTCTGAACTACTCATTGGTATAAGTTATATACAGTATTTAGTATTTCAGTCATTTTTTAGTGAGTTGTGAAACAGAGAGAGCACCCTAGAGATGTATACCTAGAGAAAATCTACTGGACTGTTATTAATATTGTGCCACATCTACCCTTACTGAAGAATTTGATGCTTGGTCTAATAGTACATTGAAAGAGCAATGTTTTTTGCTGCTGTAGAAATAGTAATTCTGACTTCCAGGTCAGGATCATTGTCCCATGTAGATAGAAAAGCAGCTTTCATGCTCAAGTCTCATCAAAGAATCGTGTATTGTTCTTCACATTGTATGTATTCTTGCTTCTATTTGGTCATTGACTTTGGTCAGAACTCACGGTTGCCAACTGTTGACTTAGAGCGGGGAACAATAAAGACACTTTAAACAATATATTTGTCATCTGGTTCCCAGGTAAAAAATCGCTATCGAAAATCCATTAACTATTTCAAGAGAAGTCAGGGGGGAAATTGTGAAAGGAGGATGCAACAGGAAGTGAAGGGACCGGAACAGGAAGCAGAAGAAGGCAAAACAGGAAGCAAAACTTGCCAAAGGTCAGAACTTGTGAAAGAAAAAGATTACCCAAAGGAACTGGCTAATTCAGGACCCCCCCCCCCATTAAATTATTTTCATTCTCTGGTTTTATAAGGATTTCAAAAAGCTTCTAGATCTGGTATTGGCAATCTTTCAGATAAAGTTCACAGAGAATTCCGTACTTATAAGGTCCCCAGTGAAGCCTGCCTCAGCCAGTAGTGGCAACAATTGACACTATAGCTGAGTGGAACACAAAACTCAGGTACTTTCCCCTTCCAGGCTTTGAGCACTTCAGATCCTTTGGACTGAGAATCAAGCACCTAAATTGCTTCTTTGTTAGTCTGGTTTCAACAAGTCTAAACAAGTATAGAGGTTGGGGTGTGAGTCCATCTGGAAGGGAAGACTAGGTCAAGTGGCAAAAGGAGAAGAAAGGTGTAAACTGAGATACACCAAGGCCAGCTTCTAATAAATTTTTGCCTGGAAGGCTCCCAGGCAAGCTTCCAATGAATTTTTGCCTGAATGGCTCTTACCTATTAGGAGTGTAGTAGGGGAACTACCTTTCCTCTCCTTGTATCTTACTTTCTTTTCATCCTTAAACATGTTTTTATCTGTTTGGTACTAAAACCAACTAACCAACCAACCAACCAACTAATCAACCAACTAATCAACCAACCAACCAACCAACCAACCAACCAACCAACCAACCAAACAACCAAACAACCTTTTCTCCTTATAAGCTACAATATAATTTCTCTACCACTTTTCGAGAACAAACTATTTGATAGACTAGTCAAAAAGTTCTTGCCTCTGCTTTCACCTTTCCTATTCTTCCAACTCCTGGCACTTTAGATTGAGAAACACCTGTATCTTGAGAGTCTTCTTGGGGAAGTAACCAGTGAACATGCTAAGTTCTTATGTTTTATATAGAGATTGTTTGCAGTAATTGTTACTTGTCTTTCTGAAAGTTGTATGTGGCTTTCAATGCATTATCTCATGGGCTCTTCAGTTGTCTGTTCTCACAGTCCTTTTCATTGGCCCCCACTATTCTGCTCAATAGATCTTGGCAGTCACTTCTGATTTCATTCACCACTTGTAGATTCTACCACCTCAGGTATACAAATGAGATCACATACTCATTTGTTTCTCAGGCACTCTCAGTTTCCAAGCCCATGTCCACTTCCTTCTTATTGGTCTCATTAAGAGCCAATAATTGAAGCTTATCTCGGTCTATCATTAGATCACACATAGAGAGTGACAATAGCCTCTATATCCAACCATAGCTGCAATTCTTCAAACATTCTTTGGACAGCCATCTTCCTAGTTATGATCCTATTGCAGCCTTGTTCAAAAACTGTGAATCACACCTATTACTTTCAAATAAAACATGAACTGTTTCAGCAGGCATTGAAAGCCCTTCACCCTTCAGTTTCTACCTGTCTTCACAGGCTTATATTCTATTAAACACCATTACTTGCCCTAGACTTCAAACATAACTCTTTATTGATAACTTAAACCTGTCTTGTTCTCTCCTACTGCCTGGATTTGAAGCAACTGGTTTACTTTCTACAGTCTTGTCTTCCAGAACTCTCTAACCAATATTCAGTCCATTCTCAAAAATTCACCTCAAATGTGACCCCTACCAAACCGATTTCCCAGGGTACAGTCAATGTTTTCCTTTCCATATCATTTAAAATAACTATTTTGGGGGAAAGAAATAAGCCATAGAGACCTAAATTAATCAGATCTTTCAGTTCAATGCAAAATCTTTTTTTAGATTTATTTATTTATTATATGTAAGTACACTGTAGCTGTCTTCAGACACCGCAGAAGAGGGTATTAGATCTCATTACAGATGGTTGTGAGCCACCATGTGGTTGCTGGGATTTGAACTTGGG
>JADRCC010160694.1:0-12420 GCA_019843855.1 Hylomyscus alleni | reverse complement strand
GGGGCGAGGCGGGGCTGGGAAAGGACTCAGGCCTGGGCAACCGGCGGTGCGCGCCCCTGCCTTTGGGTGTTTATGGGTCCGGGACCAAGGTAAACGTGCTAGCCCGCTAGCAGATCGACACGTTCATCAAATCGCCTTCTTTTTCCTTCCCAACCAGAGACGCAGCCTAGGCTGGGGCAGAGTTTTCGTAGCTCCCCAGAGCCCATCAAACCTTGGAGGCACGGTAAAGGCTTGTCCTCCCTAACCCCAAGTTGACCCAGAACAGGCTGGGGAGGCTGTGGCGCATGGCCCATTTATCCAGGTAAATGAGATATCCGATGGTACTGCGAACAAAATGTCATGCCCATTCATTTCAAAACAGTGTTTCGATGCGTAATATGGAAAGCAATGCTGCAAAGTTGCTCGCTAAAGGCAAAGACCAGTCGGGGAAATCCTAGGGAACACGCTTGTGTTTTGACTGTTTAAATACCCCGAGATACACTGTTAATAAAGACATCATTTGCCTTTTTAAGGAGCATCGACCATCCTTCCTGTTTATGGTAGGTGGTAAGGGATGTAAAATTATCACAGCAGGATAGGGGACTAAACTGAACCCTGTGAGGTTTTTATTTTGTTCTTAGGATTTGTTCAAGCAAAAGTTAGCAGGTTTGTAAAGATAATTCAAGTTTTCAAGGTGTGAAACAGTGCTTCATGCTACTTGCTCTTGGCAGATGTCTTTACTGAGAGGAACAAGAGACTGCCATTTTATAAATGTTACTGGTTTTCCCCATACCTACAACACATATGCACATAATGATAGATTCAAGTACTTAAAGTATCTTCCAACCACTCTCCATCACTAACTTCCCTATGTGAAACGATTGTCTAAGAATATTTAATATGTCAAAATTCATGAGACATTATCCACAGAACGGGTTTCTAAATCAATTTGCAATCTAGAAAGGCAGATATAACTTGAATTCCTCTCTAGTAAAGTACTGTTAGTGGTCAGAACAAAAGCTGAGAAGATTAGCCCACACAGCTGGGTAAACTGCAGTGTCATTGGCTTTGAAGTTACTGCAAACATATAACTTACAAATGAGTGGCTCATTTGGCTACTATGAGAACCTGAAACACCTCACCTGGAGAACTATGGGACTCTGCCCCTTATCAGACCCAGTGGAGTTCCCAGCCTCAAGGACTACAACTTAAATTCATGGAAGCACAAGGGTTTGGCAGAAAGTTTGAGGACCCGGGAATTAACTGGCTGCTTCTCTGAGTACCACACTGCTCCAGCTGTTTTCATAACCTTCGGCCAGAGCACTGAGCAAGAGCAAGGATCCCTAGGATCTCCCTTCATCGCCAAGCTGTTAGACACCTCTCCCAGAGCGGCTCTTCTGAAGGCTTCTCTCAATCCTTTATTCATCCACTTCCCTTCTCCCCAGAGGTCTGCATCCATCCTAACTGAACAATAGTGGAGTTCAAATAGTTGCACATCTAGCAACTCTATGATCTGTGAGGTGTGCTCTAACTCTCTCAAAGAACACGTAAACTCAAAGAGGGGGAAATCCTCTTGTGTAGCAATAGACTCTAAGGTAATAAGTAGATTTAATATAAATGACCAGAGGGAGGTATGGTTCAGTGACAGGGCCGAGGCCCCGGTTCAATACCAACCACCACAAAAATAATTGTAAATAAGAATCATCAGATGTAGGTCAGTCTAAATATGACAATAATGGCTTAACTGGCACACCTTAGAACAGCCTGGCAACTCAGAGCTTCCCGTTGAACGTCACTCATTTCAGCTTGAGTGGTGGGGAGTGGGGCTCTATCTCTCTTGATTTCTTTACCTTTAAACCTTTAATACTGTGGCTTACAAAATGCAGCAAATTTAATAATGAAACTGTAGCTGAAAGATCTAGAACATCCATGGGCCTCTCCAAAAGTACAATTTCTATGTGGGGCATAAATGTTGAGACAGCAATTCAGTCCTGGCATTTCTGAAACCTGGTGGGTCCTCCAGAGTTGCAAGAATGTTATAGTTCTTCATCAGATTCAACAATCAACAATTCACTGAACACCTATATAGGTCAGAGGCAATCAGCTAGAGATCTTTGGGGAAATAAAGCAAATAATTACACTGGACAAAATATCTAGCAACTGCCCTGTGTCAGGCTGAAGAGTTTACTACAAATAGGCCATGGAGCAGAAATTCAGGGTGAATAACTTGAGCTGAATCTAAATAAATGTGGCCAAGCTGGGAAATGGAAGAAATAACCCTTGTATGGCACACACTGAATGGATTTAGTTGTACAAGGTCTTACTATGGTTTCCATCTGATAGCTGCAAATGGCATGATATTCAGGGTCAGTGAACTTTATATAAGTGGGGGGGTGGTTCCTGTAGCCCTGGCTGTTCTAGAACTAGTTCTGTACACCAGGCTAGTCTTAAACTTGCAGAGATACACCTGCTTCTGTCTCCCAATTGCTGGGATTAAAGGCATGGGCCACCGTCACCTGGAGACAACTAAAATCTTAAAACTAGATCATTTCAGTCCAAGGATATAAGTGGGACTGAGCTCATTATAAAAATTCTTTTTTTTTTAAAGGCCAGCTTTCTCAGTGGTAAGGATGCTGAACACTAAGCCTGGGGATCTAAATCCAATCTTTTCAACCCATATGATGGAAGGAGAGAACCAGCTGCAAGCTGTCCTCTGATCTCCTCATGTGCCCTATGGGAAAGGTGCTGAGCTGTATGGATGTATAATCCTACATAAAGTATTTAAAGAGCTCAATACTATCAAAATATACATGTATTAGAATTCTGTGGAGTATGCTATTTTAAATTTTCTAAGAAAAATACCAGTGTATTTTCTGCAATTTGCTAGGACCAGAATCGGAAAATTCTATCACTTTTTTTTATTTTATATTTCTTTACTGTATTTTAAATTACCATGCAAGGTAACAAAAGAAAAAAGTAAATTAAGTTAAAAACAAAACCTAAAGAGGATTTTCCTCTAATTATATGATCATGAAGGTTCGTGAGTTCTAGATTCTCTTTATACTCACTGAGACATATGGCAAGATCCATGAGTTTTAGACTCTCCTCCCTACATTCACTGAGATGTGTGACCTGTGACCTCTGTACTTGGGTATCCAATTTACAAATGATTTAAGTACATAGTCATGATATTTTTATATATAAATGAGGAAGTTATCATGATGCTATATTTGTAAAACTCTGTCTTTATCTGTGAAAAGCTTGGAAGAATATACATTAGAAGTTTTAGCAATAGATATCACTTAATATCATTATAGGGCATTTAAAACTTTTATTTCTCAATGTTTGTTATATTTTCTGCAAAATGCGTACAGTATCTAAACAAGAAAAGTTGATTGTTTAATTTATCACTGATGACTTTAATAGCTGTCTCGTGGATTAACAAGTATACTGTATGTAAAAGCAAACAATAAATCCTGAAGCATTTGTAAATATAAATCCTGCTTGTGGCTTTAAAGCAGACACAGAACCAAGGCAGCCTAAGGCCAAACTGCCCTAAGACAGATACTGGAAAATTCCATCTACCCAGTAGTAGCCTTTTCCGACATAATCTTATACCACAACCTGTGCAGAGAATTAGGTTTCTCAAATTCTGAAGAAAAGGCATTTTAAATCGGCATAGTAAGCTTCAGAATCTTAATGAAAGCGATTGTCATAGATTTGCTTTGTTTTGGATTTGAATCGGGGTCTTCTGTAGCCCTAGAGTGGATACAGACTATAGAGCCAAGGTTGACCTTGGATTTCCAATCCTCATGCTCTCCACCCCCTCTGATTGCTAGAACTGTAGGTGTAAACTGCCATGCTCATGTATGTGGTGCTGGTCAGCAATGCCAGAGTTCTGCATATGCTAGAGAAACACTTACCACATTATCTACAAACACAGACAAACATTTCCTTCCAGGGACACACCCATCCTCTCTGAATATGGCCCTATCTTGATTTTCCTCATCACAATGGGATAGATATTTCAGGACAGCAATTACTCAGATCTCCGAGAGAGCTTATTTATTCTATAGCTTTATCAGTTACCAAGCTTGAAAGCCAGACCTTGGACAGAGCACAGCTGTAACTCTCCCTGGACAGCAAGTACCTTGCCATAGCAGTGTGCAGGTAGAATCTGACGGAGACTTGTCTTCAGAGCTTGCTGGAAATCTACTGGGTGGGGTTCTGGGGGAAGCTGCTGATGGTGGGGACAGAGGACATTTCACTGGAGACACTGCACTGTGAAACAACCTGAAGGAGAGCTAGCCAGGGCCACTGGGTACAGCATAGACAGGTATTGCAGAAGCTGCCCAAAGTGAGCCTTAGTAACAGCGAATCCGAGTTGTTGAGTTCATGCATGCCTTCTGTCTCGGCCATGGTAGCCACATTTTGTGTGGATAGATACAGTGAGACTCACACGGTGCTGGCTGGGCGAAGAGACTGATGATCTCTATGGCAATCAACCTGGCTAGTACTTGCCTTCTCTGCAATGCAAGCCTTTCTATGAGTTTTCCTATGCAATGCAGCTATGGGGTCCACTCGAGAGAGACCCATCTACCCACGTGCCTAATGTCCTTGTCACAGACCGTCTTACTCCCTCCAAGCCTCTGACCCCTCAGGCCAAACAGTTTGCAGCCGTGAGTGAAGTGGCATTGAGCCGTCCTCCCTGCCACCTCTAACAGTGACGTGGTTCACTGTTCCCTCCTGTGTGGGTTTCCCTTCTCTGTTGTCCTCCAGGGGCCACAGAACTGTCCTCCAGTGCTGCAATCTACACCTGAACAGCAGCAGCAATTTGTACACACCAGCTTGTAAGCCAGCTGTTTCTCTTAGACAGTGTCTTTAATTACACTGCCTCTAGAATACCTGGGTATTGTCTAAAATGTCTCCGCCTTCCTTCCATGAGAACCTTCTCTTTCCCAAACAACTTTAGACCTGTGGTTCCTGGGACTCTGAGCCCACAGCAAGCTGCACTAACCTTAACTCCTGGAACACTGGTAAAATACTTCCACAACTCCCTGTGGTGTTGGTTTGGAACTCAGAATGACTCGTGTACACACTGAATCATTATAAGAAACGCATTGAAGGGGGTTGGGGGGGTGTGCTGGAGAGATGGCTCAGCGGTTAAGAGCACTGACTGCTCTTCCAGAGGTCCTGAGTCCAATTCCCAGAAACCGCATGGTGGCTCAGAACCATTTGTAATGGGATCTGATGCCCTCTTCTGGGGTGTCTGAAGACAGCTACAGTGTACTCACATAAAAATAAATCTTAAAAAAAAAAAAAAGAAATGCATTCAAGAGCATATGATGTCACAATAAAATTGCTGTTCCTCTTGGTTCTCTCTACAGAGTTCCTAAAACTTTTTCAGTCTCTTAGATGCTGCATCTTTTTTGTATGCTAGTGAGATGGTATGTGGCTAGGGGCTCCTGGATGCCCTCTAAAGGAAGCCTGCTTGTTGGAGGACCAAAGAGACAAAGGATTGGAACATTTCCACCCTCTCACACACAGATTTGGAGCTGAGTGGGACTGAAGGCGGAGTTGGTCATCAGTGGTCAATGTAAGGGAACAATTAAAGGCCAGTCCGAGAGCACAAAAATCCAAAAGGATAAGGTTCCAAAGCTGCTAACTTGCTGAACTTGGGGAAGTGTAAGATTCTGTGGCCCAAGAAAGCACCCACACTGCACACTTGCCCTTGCCATCTCTTCCCTGGTGCCACTCCTGGATTCTTATATATGAGTAACAACTGGTATTGTAGATTGGATCTGAGATGTCTTCCAGAGGCTCATGCTGCAGTCTTTGTCACCAGTTAGTGACACCATGAGGGGCCGGGGCGGGGGGGAACTTTAGGAGCAGGGGGGCCTCCCTGCAGGAAGTAGATCACTACAAACATCTTCTTGAAGAAAATCCGAGGACTCTGTAACTGTCTTGATAATACGCCTAGATCACCCTTGTAGAGTTTTCCTGAAACCACAATAATGGTGAATCTTTACCACCTCCGGACTGGCCCTCCGGAACAGATTAGCTAGCTGCCCCTGACTCTGCTTAAAGAAGCCTTAGCCCAGAAGTCCAGCAATTTCTGCCAGCAGGCATTCCTGCGAGCAGTGATGAGCTCATCGCTTACCAGCCTTTCCTCCATGGGAGTGAGTGTTCTTGGAAGCCACACGAACAGCTTGTAAATAATGCCCGTGGAGAAATTAGGGTCCGATGATCCGTTCGGCTTCCTATGATAAAGTACCCATCCCTGTTTGTCCAAGGATTAGACAGGACCAATTACCACCTTATATAAAGGAATGGGTACTATAGAACATGTCTGTCTGTCTGTCTGTCTCCTAGGCAATCCTAGCATCAGCTGTTGGATTAAAACTTAAAGCGATGGGTCTCCCTCTGCTGAATGCAAAGCCAACAAGCACAATGAGGAGATGAGAAAAGTGAAAAGAGTGTTAGTCCTTGGAGCAAGCAAGAAGAGAGAGGGAGATTATTTCCAAGGCAGTGTCTCTCCTCAGACAAAGAAAGCAATTGCATTTTACTGGAGAAATTATTCACATACCACCCGTTTATAGAGAAAGACATGCCAGCCTGTGTGGAGACAGGTATATTCTTGATGATATAAGGTTCAAGAATGTCTTTCATACTTTGTATGTGCAAAAATAGTGAATGGTGTCCACACACACACACACACACCCTTCGCCTCCCAGCAACACAGACTCAGGTTACCCCAAATATCATGCTGCAGTATGGTAACAATTTCATCTTGTTTTTGTAGTAACAGGACCAAAAAAAATTATAAATTGAAGTACTTTCTTTTTTAAAAAAAAATCCATCAGTTGGGGTCTGGAGAGATGAGCCAGTTGTTAAGACCACCAGCTGCTTGTACAATGTACTGGATTCTGTTCCCAGCCCCCTCATGCCCACTCAGCCATTTGGTACTACACTTCTAGTAGAAATCTGATGTCCCCTGTTGACCTCCATACATGGTGTACTTACATACAGACAAAACATCAGTATACATAAAATAAATAATTTCTTAAGACATATTTTTAAAAGACATCTGCACTGCAGCAGACACAACCAGACACCTAAAACTCTCAGCCCAGAAGCTCCTCATTTGAACTAAATTACAGCTGGTCACATAAATTTATAGGTGTTGGGTCTTTAACCCATAGGCAATATGCCTTGGCTAGAAACACAATTTTGTAATAATGTTAATGAAAAGGAAATAGGTCACAAAAGAGTTGACACTGATGGAACAGCTCGGAGCTTGGATAAATTCCACAGGAACACTCTGGACTTAAGTAAATCAAAGGCCACACAAACAGAGGGGAGCCAGCAGAAGACAAATTTTAAGTCTGTGACATTTCTTTTGTATCTTGGATCTGAGCCATCTGACAGTAGGATTTGGAGGGCACCTCAGAAAGGGCTCCAGATACTGGGTCCCCAAAGAAGGACTAGAGTAGAGACATATAGTTTTAGCAGAAGCAGAGGAAGTGGACCAGAACCAATAGAGAGCTACAGTCATTCCACCCTGCTGTACAAAGAACGGGACCTTTTTTGTCAAAGGCACGGGCTTTGGGGCACATTTTCTTAGCACAAGATTTTCCTCACATGCTTTCAACTGTCGTGTGTAATTCTAGATAGAGTTTTCGTGTGTGTTATGTCTCATTTGCATGGTGAGTCTTCACCCAGGGGAGTGAGGTTTAGAAGTATGATGAGCTAAAGATCCCTTTCAGACACTGGCGTTCCTCAGCACCTGCAGCGCTGGCGGACTTTGATTGGCTGGGGCAGGGGGTTTTGAGCCTTTCTCTTTTCTACTTGTTCTTCATATGCTAATTTATTATAAGGTTTTCTGTATAGTCTCCCTCCTACCCTCTGCACGTGCATGGTTCCTGAACATGAAAGCGCCTTTGGTTCTGATAGGTTTGAAGCAAAAACTGAAGTTTCTGAGAACAGCATAAAGGTGCCTCAGCCCAGTCCTGAGGCCTGTTCTCTGTGAATTAGGAGTAACCTTGAGTAGTCCTGACTAGCCTGACCAGATAGGATAAGCTGTCACTGTCAATGCAATAAAAAAGACGGACCAACGGACAGACAGACTGACTGACTGGCTTGGGAACCCATTTAGAGTATCCAAAATTCCATGTTCCAATGACGTGGCGATTCCAGGAAGCTATGACGGAAACCGATCAAGCACCATAGATGGGGACACGCTTCACGTGCACTGGCAGAAACCTTTGGAGTGGGGAATGGTAGGCCTCACATGCCATCTGACGACACCCGTAGCTTTGCAGTTGGTGCTAATATGTTTCGGAAAGCCGTGCCAAACCCAGCACTTAGGGTGCAGAGGCAGGTGGATCTCTATGAATTCTAGGTCTGCGTAGTCTACATACAGAATACCAGGGCAGCCATGGCTACAAAGGGAGACCCTGTCTACAAAGATGGAAGTGGGGAGGAAGGGAGAGACAGACAGCAGACAGATTGACAGAGAAGGGATTTACCTGATAGTCACAGGGATGTTAGATCAGATAAGAGAGGAATCATTAATAAGAAGGCTAAAGACAGTCCAAGATAAATGTGGCTCTGACCCTGCAACATTTCAACCTCCACAGCCACTCAAATTCCAGTCCTTTAACCACCCTTGCAGGTTTACCAGAAGGCGTGGCTTCTCTCCGGAAAGTTCCGTTCACTTCCCTGAATGGGTTGAGGGAGAGGAAAGGATGTCGGCTGAGGGGAAGAGAAATCTGAGCTCAACCAAGCATCCCCAACTAGCTGAAGAGCCAAATTATAAACGTGCAAAATTGATCCTTCCAGTCAGCCCATCGAAGCTCCTTTACTTCCAGGAAGAGTCTAATTCAGTTAGGAAAGGCTCGGAGGAAAAGGGCTCTCGAAATCTCGAGCCTGGCTGAGCGAGCGGTCTTAGTGTTCACCTGGTTGAGAGTCCTCACTCACTGTGCGCATGAGCCTATCCTGGGCATGCTCAGTAGCACTCAATGGGACATTTGCCCCACATCGTGTCATTTACCACTACCCAGCTTTATCGCTACTCTGCACTCACCCTTCCCCAGCTCCTGCAGTGTCTTACTAGTCATCTTTTGAAAAATACTTATTTTATGTATATGATGTACAGAAATGTTTTGTATGTATATATATGTGTGTGCCACGTGGGTGGTTGGTACCTGCAGAAGAGGGCATCAGATCTCCTAGAATGGAATTGCAGGTGTTTCTAGCCACCATGTAGGTGTTAAGAACTGAACCCAGTTCCTCTGCAAGAGCAGAAAATGTTCTGAACTACTGAACCATCTCTTTAGCATCTACTGTACTGTTTTTTGTTGTTTGTTTGTTTGTTTTTGTTTTGCAAGCTAAAGTACCAGGGGAAAACTTACATCTGTGTTGAGTAAGATTCCATAAGGCCAAATGACCGGTTAGAATTATATGGTTGGGTCTGGAGAGATGACTGATTGGTTAAGAGCACTGACTGCTCTTCCAGAGGTCCCTAGTTCAATTCCCAGCAACCACATGGTGGCTCACAACCATCTGTAGTGGGATCCGATGCCCTCTTCTGGTGTGTCTGAAGAAGACAGCAGTATACTCAAATACATAAAATAAATAAATAAACCTTTTAAAAAAATAATTATATGGCTGTATTTCATCACAAAAACAAAAGCAAGCCGGGTGGTGGTGGCACATACCTTTTTTTTTTTTTTTTCATTTTTTATTTTTTTGTGGTTTTCCAAGACAGGGCTACACAGAGAAACCCTGTCTCGAAAAACCAAAAAAAAAAAAAAAAAAAAATCATTCTTCATGAGGCTGGGAAGGAGAGCTCAATGGCAGGATGTGTAGTCAGTGTAGATGCTCCTGATCAAACACCAACACTAGGGTAACAGCGGCAAGAACCAAAACCATACAAACCTAGACTAGCCTTTGCCATGGTCTGGAAACCATCTTTATAAAATAAAAACTCAGAGTATAAGAAGTTTAAAAGATACACTTACAATCTTCCTAAAAACAAACACTTTGACTAAACATAGGGGCATTGACCTATAGTACAATTACTTGCGGGGAGAGAGGGCAAAGGCAGGAGGGTCACACGAACCTGGACTCTTGGCCAGCCAGGTAGTACAGTAAGTCTGTCTTAGAACAAAAACGTCATCACCTAAACTGACTTACACCCAACGAATGACTGTGTTGACACGGTCTATACAAGTGAAAACTCGGAAGTATCCATTTTAGCACTGTCTCCAGATAATGTCTCTTAGGCTACAGCTGTGGTAAGGAGGATGCCTGTGGTGTGCAGTGGTGCTGACAGCAGGGACGGACGTCACACTCTGCCGCTGCCCAGGTCAAGTGCAGGTGCTGTCCACCTGGTAACTCTAGAGCCAGGCTCTCCCGCTCTATCTCCAGGTAAAGCAAGCCCCCAATGAAATGTCTCTGTTTATAAAAGTTGCCATGGTCATGGTGTGTCTTTACATCAATAAAACAGTGACTAAGACACAATTTCCATTACCATGTCATCACCTAAAATGAGTCACATCACATTATATATTGAAAAAGGTTGGGAAATGTTTGGCTGTAATTGTTGCTTTTTGTTTCCTCAGATGAAGGGATGAGATGAGAGCTCTACCCAAGCTGTGCTAATATACAGCCTGGGCTGAACCCAGAGCTTTTCTTTCTCTTTACTAACTATCCCTAGGCCTGGAAAATTCTAGCCTTCATACAATCTAATCTTCCAAGATGACTGATTCAATCCAGCTTCTCTGAGGTTTTGACTGAATTGCTCTGCCTGGTGGTGACCAGGTCTCTGTCTGTCTTCTTCCTACTGCCCTGCACTGCCTGGGTTTGATTTGATTTGATTTGATTTGATTTGATTTTTAAGAGTCCTAGGCATAAGACAGCGTTGGCCACCAAGCCAGGCATCAGGCCAGGATGAACAAAGGGCTGCCACCTGCTTTGCCACTTACTGATATAAGAACACACCACTGAGGTGTCTCTTTGTCAGGGGAGCTAACTCATTTTAATTTTACGTGGCTGGTGAAAGAGAGGGTGGAAGAGCCGTACCCGCTGGAACTGGGAGTCAGAGAGCCCGCACAGCTGCTTGCCACAGCTCCAGCAAGGCTGAGCTGTATGCTGCAGTGCTGTCACTCTGTCTCTCGCTTTTGGGTGTTGGTCGCCGTGGGCTGCATTCTTGGGGACTTTCTGCATTGAGATTCATTTCATGTCTTTTTCAGAGAAAATCATGTCTGAGTCTTTCTAGGAAAATCCTAAAATTAACTCTATCTGGCTACTATTAGGAAGTCTTCCTTATGCCCTGGAAATCATTAAGCACAGAGAAGCACATAGCTAGATGAGGCCATTACTCCAGGAATCTTCTTAGGATATCATTCCATGAGATATCTCAAGCAGTGTAATTGATGCAGGGTAGACAGAGACAAATTACAGACTCTGACTGGTCAGGGGAATAGGTTACAGTTTCAATACCTCCCTTCACAATACGCTTAAAGCTCTCTGAAAATGTAGTCTATAGGTAGGGATTCATAATGGGTGCACCCCTGGAGGAATAAAATTCAGTAAACAAGATAGACTGGCAAAAAAATGAACTTTTCTTACTTTATAGAATAGCATAGATGATGAAACACAATAAAAAAATGAAAATCGCCGGGCAGTGGTGGCTCACGCCTTTAACCCCAGCACTTGGGAGGCAGAGGCAGGCAAATTTCTGAGTTCAAGGCCAGCCTGGTCTACAGAGTGAGTTCCAGGACTGCCAAGGCTACACAGAGAAACCCTGTCTCGAAAAAACCAAAAAAAAAAAAAAAAAAAAAATGAAAATCAGTTTTTGCTATTCATAAAAAGACCAGTTCAGACAGTTTCTGTTTGTCTGGGGTGCTTTAAAACACCCAGCCTAAAAGCAGGCTGGCATATAATAAATGTGTTTGCTTTGGAGGAGACATTCTTTAGATTATTTAAATTGAAGTTATAGGACTGATAATAAAAATAAATTCTGTTCTGTTTGTATTTTTTAATTGTGACTGAACTTGTGATCCTGGACATTTAATGAAAAATCAAATGCGTAACCTATACTTCTTGAGTAATCTTTGTTCAGGGAAACCTGTGTAAATAAACAATCTGAATGCTAGTCTTGCAGGCAAAGCTGTAAGATCCCCTGGACCATCTGTGCCTGACTCACTTGTCCCTTCCTTATCTCCTCTGTGGATGGACTGCCTTGTCAACAATGCACCAGCCAGGCCGGGCGGTGGTGGCGCACGCCTTTAATCCCAGCACTTGGGAGGCAGAGGCAGGAGGATTTCTGAGTTTGAGGCCAGCCTGGTCTACAGAGTGAGCTCCAGGTCAGCCAGGACTACACAGAGAAACCCTGTCTCGAAAAACTAAAAAAAAAAAAAAAAAAAAAAAAAAACC
>JADRCC010160690.1:0-12179 GCA_019843855.1 Hylomyscus alleni | reverse complement strand
GGGGGGCAGGCTTGTAGGTCTCACGTAGATGCTCAAGCTCTCTCCAGTGGGCAACACATCCAGTGTCCTCCAGGCCGCCTTTAGATCAAGATGTAGACCTCTCAGCTCCTCCAGCACCGTGTCTGCCTGCAGGCTCTGATGCTTTCCACCGTGATAATGGAATAAAATTCTGAAACTCTTAGCCAGCCTCAAATCAAATGTTTGCCTTTATAAGACTTGCCCTGGTCATTGTGTCCCTTCGTAGCAATAAAATCTTTACTAAAACATGACACCAGATCATAGAACCCATCTTTAAGGTCACATGTACCTTGCAAAGGAGTTCCTATGTGGTCACACTTTAAACTTTATCGTGCACCTGAAATTGACATGATTGTTGCCCAGGGACTTTTTCTGAAATTCTGTATTTATATCTTGTGATAATAAAGCCCATAGCAATTGACTGGCCAAAGTTTGATCCTGGTTAAATAAGTCTATCTGAACTGAGTTTTCCTTCTCAACCTCTTCAGGGATCACTGCCTGCCCTGACACCTACACAGACTCCATCAATTATGCACATTCTTTCTTGGCCAGAAGTTTACCATGTCAGTTTTTACATTGCTCATATTTCTCTGTGTACTTGTTTGGACCCAAGAATTGTCTTCCAGCTTCCTATTTCCATCACTGATAAGATATTTCTAAATGAATCTGAAGAAATGCCTCAGTAGTTAAGATCATGTACTGAAATTTGAGTAGACCATTTGTTTCTAAGGAATCAAATTTAGCAGCTCACAACTGCAGCTCACAACAGCCCAGGGACTATGACATCCTCTTTTAGACTCTGTAGCACTTTCACTCACTCATGCATACACTCTGCTCTGCCCCACACATGTACTTGTAATTAAATATCAAAAAGGAGTGTCCTTAGTTGGGACAAAGATATACTACAGAAGTATGAGATTGTTAGCCATTTTAGTGGCAGGAGGGACTCTGTGTCTAAATAGCTGCTCATAGAGCAAGAGCAGGTGAGACTGAATGACTCTAAATGCTCCATGCAGGGTACCTGATAGAATCATTTCTTGTTCCTCACCTTCTTTGCCATATCTAGTTGCTTGCTCCAAGTGTCTTATTTTTGTTAGAGCAGATGTACTGTCTCTATCAGCCTGTCACCACATATGTCTCTACAGGTTGGCTACGGAACGGCATTAGATGGAAAGATTATCACTGAGAGAGTTCCTAGAATATATTTCATGGTCTTCTACTACATCCATTAATGAAACAATTATCAAAAATCCACTCATATCATCTCTTTCTGCTTTTTGTTTTATTTCTCCTTCTATTTTAGACAACATAGTAGCTAAAACGCATTGCTAGGGTAGTGAGATCTAAGCCTTTTGCTATCTTCCTGGTCTGCATTAATATGACTACTGATTCTCTATTCCCTAGTATGAAATTGTCATAGCAATTCCAAACACTTTATCTGCCATCATTTAGCAGGAGAAACATTATGGACTGTAGTGAATTGGACTGATTTTGGCTTTGTCACCTCAATTGCTTTGTTAACCTACTGGTCTACAGGATTGAGGAACAAAAGGAAAGCACAAGGCAGGTGAAATTTCAAATTCATAAAAATCCTCACTATAGACCCTAGAATAAATGATTAGCTTCCTGAGAGTCAGACATTGTAATTTACAATGTTTAAGAATGCACAGTCAACCTTCCAAAATTATTGGGGCTGCCTGCTGATAAGAAAGGGAGGATCATCTTTTTTACCTTAGTTCCCCAGATATATAGATCTTTTGATGATTTCCAGAAAATAATATATTAGCCTTTTCTCTTTAAATAAAAATGAGAGGTGTAGGTAGGAGTAATTAGTGAATTAGTGAATGAATACATGTGCCTTGTGAGCACTTAACTTTGCTTTTATTTTGGCCCAAATAAATCAAGCTGTTGTTTGTTATTGTAAATTGTGAGAAAAGAAAAAATGCAATATAGAAGTGTCTGTGTGTGTGCATACACACAAGCACCATTAATTTATACATCTAACCATCCATGCATCCAAATGCAATCCAAAAGGGAATCTGACTGGATATTCAGTCTATTTTACTCACATTCTATCTTAAAATGCACTGTTCTTCTGGTCTCGTTTTTCCCTAGACACGCTCCCATAGCACTCTCTTGCAACATCATGATCTAAAATTACATTTCATCCTTGTTATTTAAGGAATTCCCCCCCACACACACATCTGTGCATCTTCCTTAAGACAAAGTGCAGGAATTTTGTTGGTGCGTGCTGTGTGGGTTTGCTAAGTGGAGTCCTGATTTGCAACACCTCCAGCTTGCTTAGCTCATTCTGATGCTAGGGTGGCTTCCTTCTGTGAATAAATGTCAGTGAAGTCCTGCAGGCAAAGCTGTTGCCCTCACAAGCTGATGAAGTTAGTTTGTTCCAGGAATAGACTCTCAACTCCTATATGTAAGTGAACGTTTGGAGCAGGTAAATTAGCTAAGCTACCTTTAGAAGATTAAAAGAAATGAGTCTCACTGCTTAAGGCTAACCATGCTTTGCAATACATTAAAATGCTTCTTTTGAACCAATTACATACCGACACTTCTTTAGTAGTTACTATATGGCAGACACAGGATGTTTTGTATTCTGTGGATGTTTATGTCATAAATTATGAGGCACATATTTTGCTGATGGTAGGCAGAAAATAGAGACATGTCAAAGATATGTATAAATTATTAAACATGACAGGACAAGCTTAAAGAAATCCTGGCAGCTAAAAAACGGGTCAGGTAATTAGTATAAATTAGCAACAGAGAAATATGAGTTTTGGATAAAATAGCAGGCTTAAAACTTTGAGTATTCTGCGGCACTTGAAACATCAGCAGATTATCTTTGCATAATATTTGGGTCAACTCTTGGCTTTAGGTTGTTATTTCTCTTTCTTTTCCTACTCCTCTCTCCATTGTAAGCTGTTTTGGGCTCACGGAAAGCCAGTGTCTTTTTGAAGAAAGGAATTTCGCCAGCTAGCAAACTGAACTTGTAACCATGCTACTTTTGTGTAGGTGTACATGCTAGTGTTATATTTCTTCTTTAAAATAACTATGTTCTCATAACTGTCATTTCATTGAATTGTGAAATCTACTCATGTTCCTCTCTCTCTGCAGCTCATCCTTGTGTGAATAGCCAGAAGCTCAGCACCACAGACTGGTTTAACACAGTATGCTCAGTAAGATCATTTCAGTCTAGTTATCCATAAGCCAGAGACTTGTAACGTCTGTGGGACCACATGCATTAGGTTTACAGTCTATAGGATAATAATCTACACTGCAAGAGCTTGGATCTGACCAAACTCCACAGTAGAAAATTGTTTAGATTACAATACCCACAAAACTGTTTTTTTTTTCCCTTTGGAACATTAAAACAAATCATACCAAAGAAGAAAGACTTATCTTCATTTGGGGTCATACAGTCTCAAATTGTCATCATCTAAGGTTGTAGGAAGCCATGGAGGAACTGAAAAAAGCCTGAAAAGAAACCAATGTATTAGGCTATTTCCGCAGCATATGAGAAACCAACTGATAAAAATAATCTAATCTAGCTCCATCTAGTGGTCAATATACAAAAGTTCTTAAGCAGCTTTCAAAATGAGCTTTATTTTTGTTACACAAATAAATGTTCAAACTAATAAACTTTAGATCCATAGTCAGACACGTTATTAATTGTGGGGGGATATCAAGGAGGATTCTCCTTTCAGAGGAGAAGGGGGGACTCTGTGAGGGGGACACCAGCAATTGGGATGTAAAAAATTAATTAATTAAATAAAATACACTTTCGACAAAAAAAAAATAAACTTCATCATGACATTTTCATACATGTACTTAATCTGACTTCACCACATCCTATTACCCTTTCTGACCCCTCTACCAGCTGGCCCTTGCTACTGGTTCTCTTATGCAGGGTCCCTACCCCTTTTTATTGTCTTTCCTTTTTCTTTTAAAAATGTTACCTTCAATTTTTTTTTGCATGAGCTAAGGAAAAACTGGAATTGCAATTTTTCACAACTAGATATTTTTCATATAAGAAAGATATTTCAAGTGTTCTGTGTAGTAAATAGCGATGTTTAAATAAATAAGTTATTAATCAGTAGTAACATAGATTTATAAAGATGTTATATGTGATTTTATTCAGTAAATAAGAATATTGTGACATATATTTTGAATATTTAATAACTTGATGTTATTTGTTTGTAATTGATTGTTGTCTGTAGTTTCAGAAGTAAAATTAAGGAAGGAGTGAGGAGAAACATGGATTAGGTGATGGGAAGAACCTTACAGGTTGCCTGTGAAAGATTATAAGCAAAGAAATGGATCTCAGAGTGGGTTGTAGTAGTACACAGGTTTCCTTTCAGGACTTGGTAGATAGAGACAGCTTGGAACTCTGTGAGTTTCAGGACTTCCAGAGCAAACAGTGAGACTCTGTCTTAAAAATGAAGGAGGAAGAAGATGAGATGAGGAGAAGGAGGAAGAGGAGGAAAAGAAGAAAAGTAGGTGAGGATGGAGGTAGAAGAGGAGGAGGAAGAGGAGGAAGTGACCTTAGACTATAGCAAAGCAGATGGAGAAAAGACATATACTAAGACATTTCATACATGGATGGTGAGACTTTGGTTAATGAGCAAGAGGTGAATTAAGGAGAGAAGAGAAGCACGAGCTGAGGACTTAAAGTTTCAACCTGTGGACTATCCATTGAATTAGAAGCATTCATTTCTATATTTCTGTCTCTTTCTCTTTGGAAACCATTGTGACATTTCTTTTTTTTTATTATAGGCAACTTTATTTATTTACATTTGATATATTATCCCCTTTCCCAATTTCCCCTCTTCAACAACCCCCATCTTGTCCTCCTTCCTACTGCTTCTATGAGGGTGCTCCCCCACCCACCTACCCACCCACTGTAGCCTCACTGCCCTAGCATTCCCCTACCTGGGGCATTGAGCCTTCATAGATCCGAGGGCCTCCCCTCCCATTGATACTATATAAGCTCATCCTCTGGTACATGTGCAGCTAGAGTCATGGGTCCCTCCATGTGTACTCTTTGATTGGTGGTTTAGACTCTGGAGCTCTGATGGTTTTGGTTGGTTGATATTGCTGTTCTTCCTATGGGGTTGCAAACCCTTTCAGCTCCTTCAGTCTTTTCCCTAACTCCTCCATTGGGGTCCTCTTGCTCAGTCTGATGGTTGGCTGAGAGCATCTCCATCTATATTGGACAGGCTCTGGCAGAGCCTCTCAGGAGACAGCTATACCACTCTCCTGTCAGAAAGCACTTCTTGGCATCAATAATAGTATCTGCATAGGGGATGGATCTCCAGGTGGGGCAGTTTCTGGGTGGCCTTTCCTTCAGTCTCTGTTCTGCTCTTTGTCCCTGTATTTCCTTTAGACAGGAGCAATTCTGGGTTAAAATTTTGGAAATGGGTGGGTGGCCCCATTCCTCAACTGGGAGCCATGCCTAGCCTCTGGATATGGTCTCTACAGACTATCTCTCCCCTTTGTGACATTTCTATTGTGCACGGACACAGTCACTTAGCTTGAGAAGTCAGGGCATTTAACATTTATAAAATATTTATCTTAGTGTGTAAAAAAAAAAGTACATTTTTTGTTAGCACGAGTAACCTCTTCCTGAGGTATAGACAACCTAAAAGCTCCCATTTGTATCATTTCCTTTACAGAGGACTTATTTTTGTAAATGGGCTGTGCTATGTTTTGAGATCCACTTTCAGCCAAACTAGGTTTCCACCCATGAAGGTCACCCAAATGTGGGGCAGGGAAGGTCAGGTGGTGAGACCATACATGCATTTGTAGAGGGAGAGGAGCCTGGGATAAGCTTGGCCATAAAGTAGAACCAAAGGATGCCAAAAAGTTCACAGCTATTTTAAATGGCACTCCAGGAATATTCCAGGGTTTTAGGCAGAGAAATTGGGTGGTAGCATGCATGTTTGTGAATTTCAGTCACATTTTCAAATGTAGCATAACCTGGATGGCAGCATAATGAAGGGAGAAGAGTGAGGAGAGTTTTCAATAACTGGAGCAAGAGGTAGAGGTCCACCTGACTTGACTGATAAGAAACTGGGTTCAAGGTTGCAGCAACAACTGGACTTGGTAACTGTATTATATCTTTGTGGGATAGACAACAATTAAAAAAAATCATATCTGGTCAGGAGTTATTGTGAACAGGTACCATTTTGGATTTTTTTCAGTATATGGAGACATACAAGATTTACACTTGGGGAAACATAGGCATGGTATAGATTTTGTCCATGACCCTTTGGTTAAGGGTCATAAGAGGGAGTGGTTAGATAACTGCCCAGTTTCATTTCCTCATGAATAGAGTCATGTATTGTAGCTTGTTGCAGTGTATTGGTTCTCCAGCAGGATTTAATTCCAAGCACAGGGATACCAGGGTTCATACTGTGTCTCATAAGACATTCCTCTATTACTGATGTCACTTCCCAACTCTCCACTGGTATTTCTTGGGTCTTTGAGTACCCATCTGTGTTTGTTTTGGAAAATGAAATTTTGAAAACTTTCAGGGGAAAGTGGTTTCTGCTATGGAAGAATGAAGTCAAGTCTGGTAAAGATGAGTTCTGGTTTGATCTAGTTTTTATACCCTTTTTGGTGTTATTTCCTAAGCCTACTTCCTCCAGGCCAGTTTCCAAAGCTTTGATCCAAGATCTGGTCATTATTTTGCTAATAGTTGGTATGAGGCATCTAATCTTCTTTCCCTTTGAGTGCTGCATTAGTTATGGATTATGTCAACTTTGCAGGGTATACTTTAAGTATATTAAATAATATTTGATGTCTCTTCTTAAGTTTTTCACTTATGTAAAGTAAAATATATTCTACAGATGGAATTGTGCTTTCTAAAGATTTATAAACTCAAGTCCCACATCTCAACCTGCTGTGCTATATTTAGAAATAGGGTCTTTTGGGGTATAATGAGAGCTGCATGACATCATGATGTTACAGTCTGTACACCATAGAGGTGGTGTCAGTATGAAAGAATAGCCTCTTCAGAGTACACTGTATTTGGGTGGGGTTCTAGGAGCCTGTGTGAAGACACATGAGGAAGGCACACAAAAGAAAGAGCCCCAGAAACAGAATTGGATGTTATCTGAATCTGGTACATGCAGCTTATAGAAGAGTAACAGAATAACTTTCTGGGTGAGGTATCCAACTATGCAATCTGCTTTATTACCTTTGTCCAAACTGAGTAACTAAAACATATGTGAGCACACATACACATACCCACACATATGTACAAATACAGTGGTCAATTTTTAACTATATATGCTTGTTTTTCTATGACCCTTACTACTTGTCTCTAAACTCCTATATAATCTCTTTTTTTTGTCATAATGCTCCTTTTAAAAGAAAGAATTCTGGATGCAGATGTTCATTACTTTACATGTCAAATAATTGTCTTTAACTCAGTTTTCTCAGATGTGAAAAGCAAATGCCTGTATACTTGTTGGATTGTTGTGCAGTTCTATCACTACAAAGCCGCAAAAATATACACATATCCTTTTATCTGACATTCTCTTCTCTACATTTTACATGAACATAATCATCTTCCTATATTACTCTCCTATTCTTACTAATATAGCCTTTTTCCTGTCCTCGATTCCACTTTTCTCCACTGGCAGACTGAACTCTGCAAGCTCGTTTTTTTCTCATAATGGGTCGCCAAACAGACCATCCATTGAGGCTCCCAGTAGATCAATTGACAATTGATTCAATTTGGTCACTAGGCAACATATTTTGGGAAAAGCATGCTGTGAATGCTGTTTTTGGACTTATTTTCCAGGAATAAAATGTTCTGCAAATAATCTTCTGCTTTGTTCTAGGACTCATGCAAGCCCTAAATAGCACACATACTTTGTGCCTGCATTTTCCCAGCTTGCTACAAGCTCTGTTTAAGCATGTAAATCTATACCAAGATGGTACTGATACTGGATGCAGATTTATGTGTTTGGAAGTAACAGAAAAAGAGACAGAGAGTATTTGGAAAGAACATTAAAAGAGATAGGCTATTGGAAGAACCATATTTTAAAAAAGTTTATAAGCTTTATAATTAGCAGACCTTTCTGATCACTGCTTCTCCTGTGGCATATGAGAACTCGGACTTTATTTCAGGCCTTTTTTTTTTTTTTTCCAAAATGACCACTGGAGGGCATTGCCAGTCAGCAGAGATGGAGGTTTCTATTAAATCACAAGCCTAAAGAAAGTTAAGCCACAAAAGTAAAATGTACAGCTATGGGACCAGACAACATAGGATCAAACAAAAAACACTAAGCAAAATATTTCAAGGTCTTTCCTGAAACCGAGACTGACCTTAAAAAAAAAAAAAAAAAGAATTATAAAATATGGTACGGGTTTCCATAGTTCTAATGCTCTGCTTGGCTTACTTTGTTGAATGGAGTGCTTCCTTGCCAGGAGCACAGTCCTCGTATCATTAAAATGATGGGTATTCCCTAGCAATTTACTATACATTGAGCTACTAAAACTCAAATTGGAATTTATTTATGATAGGGATTGATCTTAATAGTAGTCAAAGACAGCCAAAGACAGCATGCCACTAGAAGTTGGAAGTTTTTTTAAAAGCAGACTGTTTAACATTTTGCCACACATGTAGATTCCTCATTAAGTTGATTTAAAATGTAAACATATCTGTGAGTTTCTTGAGGCTGGCTTTGATGAACCGAGTCAATTGTACTAGTGTCGAGGAAGCTCTTAAGCTTCTGCACTGGCCACTAATGTTTCTGAACACGTTGAGGCTGGTCCTCTTTGAAAGGCTTCCACAGTACAATCTCAACTATATCCTTTGGTTTGTTCTATGCCCTGGAACAGAAGAGGCATTTCAGATTTTGAATGTGTTTTAAAGTGCGTGTGTACGTTATCTGTGTAAATGACTGTAAATTTTAACCTCTGTTCCTAGCAAGCTGGTGGCAAATGGTTCTTTTAGATTTGGTTCCTTAAGGCAGAGGCAGATGGGAAGTTGACTGATTAGACACTTTAGTTTACATTCCCAGACTCCATAGATCCTAAATGTACTCTACGGGTTCTATGAGCCAAGTTTCCGCTTAGCTCTCTTTCTTCTCTGTTTAGGACAGGACAGGAGGTGTTTAGGGATGCTATAGACATATTACATTTTCTTCTGTGTTGTCTCCCTGCTTAGTTAATTTATTTCACATCTAATCTAAGTCAATGATGCTAGGTGCTAGGTTTGTAACTTCAGACTGTATTTCTCCCATAGTGTCCAAATTCTCATATCCAAATATTTACGATACAGCTCTATGCGGCCGCCTAGCATACACCCCTGACCTGAAGTATCCAAAATTAAATTGCTGCTCTTTGTCTTAAATGTTTTCTACCTCAGCTTATAGGAACCTGTAGCTCTTCAGGAAAGGAACAATATTTTTCTTGATTCTTCTCTTTCCATCATATCTTGTATTAAACTCGTAATCTGATCCACAGTCCCTTCCTGAACTGATACCTCTCGTTTCTTCTTTGGATGTCAGCTGCCATCTTTCTCTCTCAGACTGTAGACGCCTTTCTATATTACCAAGTCCCTTAAGTGGATGTAAACCAGAGATGTGGCTTGAATTATATAACTCCGTCACTATGTGTAGTTAGCAAGACAGACCAGGGAGGCCCAAAGAGATCTTAAGTGGAAAAAATAGGGATGGTGGTAATACAAGAAGCACTTGTTGCATATTTGACTGAAACTGAGTAAGTACTCATCTGGAATGGGAGGGTGGATAGTCTCCAACTGGCCAAGACAGGGTGACTTAAACATAGCACTGCATGCACTAATATAGATCTTTATAGTAGACAGCGTATTTTCAAATATTGTTTTTATTGGTCCTCAGCTTGCTCTGTGTAGGCAGAGAAATAAATGAACTGTATATCTACACTAAGGAACATATTCAGAGGAGCATATCTAGAAGTTTTCATCTTCATGGTTTTCAGTTGCAGGAAGCTTTTACTGGGACTAGACATCACACTGAAGCCTACTGGCAACTGAGGTAAATATGATCAATGAGCTAAAAGTTCACAAGGTCTAAAATACTCCATTTGAAGTAATAGCCTCAATGTTGAGATTCAATTCACTGCAACATTTGATGCCAAAATGCCCCCTATAATAATAATGACATTCACCAGTGTCTTAATTGGGTCATCAGTTTAGGGTCTAAGTTTGGAGAATACTGTCTTCTCGAACACACAGTTTAGGAGTTACAGAGATGAACTTTCATGTTATAGGGAAGAGAACATTGGAACTAGGCTGTGCTCTTGTCAGTGTGTCTTCTAGCTATTACATTGATTTTTGAAACTATCTAAGACAATGTGAAGTGAAGTCCAAGTGCAAAGGTGAAGGGCTCGCAGCCCATGTTCTGTGTACATGCCTAATGTACATAATCCCTTTCCCTGGCTTTTCCTTCATTGGCTATTGAGACCACAATACTTGAGAAGTATAAAACACATTATTATTATACTGTTACAAGAACAGTAGTATTCACATCACTAAGCAGTTCCAAGGCAGTGATAGCTTCATTTTAGAAAATTGTCTTATTCCTGGGGAATTGCTCTTGGATAGAAGCATCTTGTTTTTTTAAAGTGATAGTTAGTGGCTCAGAAATATTGACAATAGTAATGGAAGTTAGGTCAGAAGAAGGTAAAATGGGAATATATATTTCATCCAAATATGAATGTGAGCAAGAGACAATGATTATCAACAATACATTGCAGATTCAGAGATAAAAGATGAGGTAATGATGTAGTGCTTACCAAAAATGAGAACAGAAAGTGTCATGTGCAGCAGGAAAACATGGTGAGAAGTCTAAAATATTTAAGCCTGCAATTTTTAGGAATACTGTGGTAGGGACTATCTTATAGTCCTCAAATACAGATTATTTTATAATGCTAATAGCATTCATAGTACTTTGTCTAGTTTCATATTTACAGAGCATTACTCTCTTTGGTCTAGAGATTGATTTATATATACAGGACTTACTATAAAACAAAGATGGATTCAAAGTCAAGAAAAATTCTAAATATCTACACTATCAAATACTAAATGTATTTCCTTGGGGGATAAGAATTTCTTTCAAATCAATAAATGGTGACTGAAAGATTGCTTATAGAAATACTAAGGAGCGAAGTTACAAGTTCAATAGGCTAGGGGAAGGGAGAAGAGCAACTTCGAATTCCCCCATACCTTACTATAATTGGATCTGTGATTCTGGTGTATGCTACATACTGTAGATCTATTGTGTCAAAGGACTCTCCCATTTGTCAGATTCCTAAAATGTTGTACAGAAAATAATTTATCTTATACATCTTCTAATGATTTTAATCCCTTCAAAGATTTCACAGCCTTTCTCAGAGGGGAACCAATAAGGAACACATGGCTGTTTCAGAGATGACTCTGCCAGGTGTTCTAACAATGAATTATATGGCTTATCTTGAAGTCGTATTTTCCCTAAAGTGTTCTGCAGCCCTGACTTATACACTCTCTTTGACTTCATGGTCAGTGTGGTAAACTAGTATGCCTTAATAGAATATTGCATTATGATGACGGATGCCAAGTCTGGTACAAGAGACCTCCTTAACAGAGCAGCATAGCACTGTAGGCACAAGATGCTGATGTGGATTGAATGTTTCCACATTCCAGGAATTGTTCCAAGTGCTATATATCTGCTGGCCCATACAATATTGAGAGTAGCCCTATAATCTTCATGTTAATTCATTCTGAATTTAAGAAAGATTCCATTGAGGTACCAAAAGGGGATCTCAAAACTAGTAAGGGAGAGAGCTCAGCCTTAATTCTGATACCTCAATCAATTTTTCCTGACCTTTGAGATAGATCGTTGCTCTTCTATTTCTATATAAGATGATGAATTTCATAATGGCAGAAATAATAATAAGGAGGAGGAGAAGGAAGAGGAGGGAGAAGGAGAAGAAGAGAGACAGAGACAGAGAGAGACAGAAGAAGGAGGAGGAGGAAAAGAGGAGGAATTGGAAGGGAAAGAAAGGAATGAAAGAAAGAATAAGAAAGAAGGGAGGAAGTAAGTAAAGAAAGAAAGAAAAGAAAAGAAAGGAAGGAAGGAAGGAAGGAAGGAAGGAAGGAAGGAAGAAAGGAAGTG